>JAUMHN010406965.1:0-14967 GCA_032360265.1 Heliamphora ciliata
GCAAGAAGGTCTTGAGATTATGAGTTAGAGTGCAATTATAGTTTTTTAGTGGTGTGAACTGTAATTCAGTGTTTTATGAAAATTACAAAAACCGCTGCATCTTTCCATAATTGCAGAAACCACATGTAGGTATCTGTGTTCCACTGGAAGTCTTCTTCATAATTACTCTCCAGGTCCCTGCTGTAGCCCTATATATATGCGGGTAGACTAAACCAGTTTCAGATGATTTTTATATCATTATTGATATATTATTTTTGTCTTTCAAGACTTAAAAAATATATTGGGGTTCTGCCGGTACGTGTTCTCGGAGGATTGTAGCCCACACTACGTTCGAGGATCGTGTAAGGGAATACAGTAGAATATCCGATTGGAGCTTCAACTCAGAATTAAATCGTAGTTGAAGATTAGATCAACAAGAGGTATTCATCTAAATTAACTTTGGTTGTACAGGTTTATTTTTGATCGTTCGACGTCAAATTTATTATTTGGAGCCCGTTTTGGCGTTTTCCCGTTCAGTTAATTTTTTTTTGATAATCGTTTGTAAAAAACAAAGATCTTGGCAGTATAGCCTCCAACAGTCCAGTCGACTGAGGTTCTGGGCTGTGTGTTGGTGGTTGGTTTCTTGGTTTTTGATTGGTTTCCAATGGTATTCAATTGATTAGTTGTGGGATTAATTGACCGAAATATTGTTGGATTCTTTTTGGGATTTGGTTGATTGTGTGGTGGCTTCGGGATTTGTGTCGTGGCTTTGGGATTCGTGTCATGGCTTTGGGTGTTGGTTTAGGTGCCATCCTTGGTGTGACGTGCACGGATAAATGTGGTTATGGTGCATGGTTAGGTGTGCGATATTTGTTCTTCGTTAGATGTGGGGCGTGTTTGGACCCGTGGCACCTTTGGGGAATAGGTGGTGTTTTGTGACCTCGTGATTTAAGGAGTTTAGCGTTGGCTTTCGGGTTGGGCTTGGTTCTGTGGTTAGTTGGTTGTTTATGTGAGTGGATGTCAGGTTATGTGGCGGGTGGCGTTATGATGTGAAGTTATATATGGCTATGTGCATTTATAACTCTAGTTTATGTATGTACGAATTATGCAGAGAAAGTATATGGCTTGATGTCGCTATGTGTAACGTGATTTTATGCTTTAAAATTTAGAGGTTTTATAGGCATGGATATGTGGGATATGCAGAATGGATGCATGTGGAACATATTGCGTGAGTTGCAAGTGTTGTGTGAGTCATGTGTGTAGCATTTGATGTGATTTGTGAAACGTAGTGATAGTACGTGGCTTTATGCATTTAAACCATAGTTTAGTATGCATGTGTTGATTCGGTGTTATCCCGTAATGTTCAGTATTATCCTGTAGTGTTCAATTTTATCCTGTAATCTGCGGTTTTACCCCGTGATTTGTGGTTTTACCTCGTGGTTTGCGATATTAACCCGTGGTCTATGGTTTTACCCCGTAGTATATGGTGTTATCCTGAGAATGTATGTTTGTGTTCGGATCTGTATCTTAGTGTTAGGACTGTGGTTGCGGCGTGTGAGGGCCGGTTGTATGTTTCATGGATTGCATGGACTGCATTATGGGACGGGTAAAACCAATTTTGAATTGTTTTTAAGACTCGCGTGAATTGCCATATAAAAATCGTTTTCAAACCATTTTCGAGACTCTTGTGAGTCCAACATGGTTATTATCCTCGTTTTCCCTTAGTTGTGAAAATCGTTTTGAAGGTTTGAAAGAGAGTCTAAAACTACACCTCGTTTTCCTAGCATGTTTAACTTATATTGCATGTGTTATCTAGTTTTTGCTGAGCTTTGGCTCACGGTGTGAGATTTGAAATATTTTTCAGGTACTAGTCACACAGGTTGACCCAGAGTTACTGGAGAGGTGGAAGAGTTATAACCTTCATTTTTGTTTTTTCTGTTTCATGTATGTATACATGTTTTTCCGATATTAGAACCGTGTAATGTATGCCTTTTGACGATTATATATAATGCATGTATGTTTTAAATTGAGAGTGTATTCTCGGATTGGGTATTATGTTTGGTTGTTTGTGGGTGTTTCACGTGATCCAAAGTTTAGGGCGTGACAGTGCAACTCGAGGGTTGAACGATCTTCCCTGATCGCTGGTGCTTGGTTTACCTCGACTACACTAGCTTACCTCCTTTGTCAGTGAGCAAGACTTGCCTCTGAAAATACAACGAAACATCATTAGTTAATAAAGACCAAAAACACATCAAAATAAATGCAATATTAAAGCGATAAAGGCAGCAACCGAGTCGACCTGGATTTCTTAAGACCCAAGGAATAGCTCAGCCCAAATGTCCTGCATGGTCGGACTGAAACTCAAAGTCACCCTATACTAGTATGTAGTCAGTGGCATGTTAGAAAATTCTATACTAGCTTGATCTAAGGGGTAAAGGGAAGGAGCAATGATTTGACTCTTGGATGAAGTTGGGGCATTTCAGAGGCAAAGACAACTTGCTTAAACCACCACTTCCCATTTTAGTTAGTTTGATCAAATAGTATTAAGCTCCCAAACGTGGTGATCCAACGCAACAATGAATATTAGTGGGGCTCAAGTTGTATGTCATATTAAGTAACAAATATACAAATAAAGTGGGATAACTAGTCCTTATTAGAAATCCCAAACGTAGTGATCCAAAGTAGAATGAATATTAGTGGAGCTCAAAGTTATGAGTGTATCACATTAGGTGACAAATAAAATGTGATAAAAAATGATAAATAAAACATTATTGTTCTCTCCATATTTAAGATAGCTACAAAAATTAATATACATTGTTTGGATATCTTAAGGTCTCTAGGCCAGTTTATGCGTACCTTAATTAATTTATAGAGTACGAATTCTATCACACTAGAGAACCCTCAATTAAAAACAAGAAAAAATTTCGTATGGACTAATCTTAAAAAATTAATAACACGAGAACTTTTTGAATCTAAGATATTAAAGAAAACAAATGCTAAAGTCTTCCAACTTGATGGGGTTCAAAAATCAATATACATACCACTCAAAATTCAAGGATAATGGAATGGTTATACACATTCAATATTGGCATACAAGCTTGAGTAGTTTTTGATAAATAAAAATACTTAATATCATATAGTAGACACCTCAATTTGACCCCGTCTAATCTTAGGTTGATCTGGGTGAATCCGATGATGAAAACAAGTAGAATGGTGCTTCTGAACAATCCTTAGAATGTGATCCAAGCTCAGTATTTGAACCCAATGATAAAAACCATCAAACCAGTGAAATCATCTTGAACCGCCAACTTTTGAACCATGGGACTGCTAACTCATTATGGAGACCTCCATAAGAACTTCTTGGAAACCCTAACCAAAGTGGCGATCGCCACAGTGGAACCATGGGGCCGCCAACTCCATTGTGGCCACCGCCATAAGAAACCTTTGGAAGCTTGATTTTTGTGGCGACTGCCCGCTCTATATATGGCGACCGCTAGCTTCAAATGGCCTGACGTGTCCATAAACGTGTCATTATTTCATTGGTTGAAGAACTCTATAAATATCGTACCTCTGGTACGATTTTGAGGAGAGAATTATGATATCGGAGCTCTGACGGGACCAGAGATGGAAGAATTCTAATACCAACACCCTGCCGAAGTATCGAGAAATGGACCACCGATACTAAAACCCTGACTCTCTTACATTGGGCTGGATCATTGATTGAGGATTGGATCGTTGAAGCACATCTTCCCAACTTGAGGCTTTACTCGGGTTATAGCGATCCAGGTATTCTATTTGGATCCTGGTCTTTCTATCTCCATTTCTTCTCTCTTGAAGTGACTTGGTTATTTTCAACCTTTTATTTCGTACACTTTATTGGTACTATTTCTGTAGTTGATTCAATTATCTTACTTTATTTAATTAGATCATAACTCTTAACTTGTTTATACTAAACATGTTTAGTTTAGGTTAAACTAGTTAAATTATGAGACCCTGACCTGTTTTCTTTTTCGGCGTTTTTCGACGCGCGTTTTGCATTTTTGCTTTTGCATGTTTAAATGCGTTTTGATGCATGATCGGAGCTAGATATGCATGCGGGGTTGGTTCCCAGGACCGTGGGATGTTGCAATACGAATTTCAAAAATTTTTAAAAAAAAGACATTTTAGAGGCCTTTAAATATCTAGAGTTAGATATTTTCAAAAGATATTTTCAAAACTTTTTTAGTAAGTTTCCTTTTTCTCTTTGCTTCTCTCTAAGTTCTCTGGGGCCCGGGGCTCGATTTCTGATGATCAAACAGCGGATTCCTGCTATTGGCACGGTGGTCTACGTGTTTATCCGGACGGAATTCTATTCCGATAAAGCTCGATTTTACACGTGATTCGAGGTGTTGAGTTTTCAACTCACCGAGGTAGGATCCTAGACTCTCATGTCTTATAAGGGTTGCTATGTGTAATCGGGTGTATTTTTAACGGTTAGATTGCTGTAGATCTGAGTTTGTTTCAAGTTGGATTTTTGAGTTTAAAAACCTTTTTTTAGCAATTTTGGTGGATGAAATTGGGTATCAGGTGTTTCTTTCGTGATTTTGGGGTTCGGCTTGGGCGTGTGGATGTCCGAGGGTGTTGGATGGGAGTTTCGAGGCGTTGATTCGAGGTTTGGAGGGTTGAAATCGTGGCTTAAAAACGGTTCCTGTGGGAGGTCAGTCGACTGGATCTTGAGTTTGGGAGGTTAGTCGACTGGACCTGGGAGGTCAGTTGACTGAGATGGTTCTGTTTGGGGTTCAGTCGACTAAAATGTTTCTGGTTTGGGTTTTTAGCTTTCCAATGTATTTTCAGTCGACTGGGGGTTGGGGTTCAGTCGATTGAGGTTCTGGGCTTAGTGTTTTGATGATTTTGGTTGGGTTCTTGGTTTTCGATTAGTTTCTAACGGTATTCAATTGATTAGTTATAGGATTAATTATTTAAAATATTGCTGGATTCTTTTTGGGGTTTGGTTGGTTACGTGGTGGTTTCGGGGGTCGTGTCGTAGCCTCGGGTGTTTGTTTAGGTGCAATCCTTAGGGGTGAGTGCATGGCTAGATGTGGGTTGTTGGGGCGCGGTTATGTGCGTCGTGGTTGGATGTGGGGTGCGTTTAGGCCCGTGGCACCTTTGGGAAAAAGGTGATGTTTTGTGACCTCGTGGTTTGAGGCGTTTAGCGTTGGCCTTCGGATTAGGCTTGGTTTTATGGGTTGTTAGATGTCCCTATGAGTGGATGTCAGTTTGTTTTGACGGGTGGCGTCGTAATGTATTTCTATACATGGTTATGTTCATTTATAACTATTTATTTATGTATGAATTATATAAATAGATTACATGATTTTGGTATCGTTACGTGTACCGTGGTTGCATGCTTTAAAACTCAAAAGTTTTATAGGCATGGTTATGTGGAATATGAGGAATTGATGCATGTGATGCATGTTGCACAAGTTGTAGGTGCGGTGTGAGTCGCGTGTGTAGCATGTGACGTGGTTTGTGTAATGTAGTGACAGTACGTGGCTTTATACATTTAAACCCTGGTTTGGTATGCATGTTTTTATTCGGTGTTATCCCGTAATGTTCTGTGTTATCCCGTTGTATTCAGTTTTACCCTATAGTGTTTAGTTTTATCCTGTAATGTGCGGTCTTATCCCGTGGTATGCGGTCTTATCCTGTGGTTTACGATTTTATCCCGTGGTATAATCCCGTGGTCGGCGGTTTCATCCCGTGGCTTACGGTAAAGTTTACGGTTTTACCCCGTGGTCTATGGTTTTACCCCGTAGTATACGGTTTTATTCCGGGAATGTGTGATTTTGTACGGATCTTTATCTCAGTTTTAGGACTGTGGTTGCGACTTGTGAACGCCGGTTATACGCATCAGTATTGCGTTCTGTTAGAGTTGTGGTCTCTCGGTCTGAGAGGATACATGGATTGCATGAACTGCATTGTGGGACGGATAAAACTAATTTCAAATTGTCTTTAAGAGTCGTGTGAATCGCGATCTAAAAATCGTTTTCAAATTGTTTTCAAGGCTCCTGTGAGTGAGTCAAAAGATGGTTTCTATCATCGATTTCCCGTTTGCATGTGAAGATTATTTTAAAGCCTTGAAAGAGAGTCTAAAACTGCACCTCGTTTTTCCTAGCATATTTAGCTTATATTGCATGTGTTGTCTAGTATCTGCTGAGCCTTGGCTCACGATATGGGATTTGAAATATTTTTCAGGTACCAGTCACGCAGGTTGATCTGGGATTGGCTAGAGAGGCGGGAGAGCTGTAGTATTCCTTTTTGATCTTTCTATTTCATGTATGTAGTAATTTATTTTTAGACGTTAGAGTCGTGTAATGTAAGCTGTTTGGTGATTATATATAATGCATGTATGGTTTAATTTTAGAGTATGTTCTTGGGTTGGGTGTTTTGTTTGATTGTTTGTGGGTGTTTCACGTGACCCGGAGTTTGGGACGTGACAGCTTGGTATCAGAGCTCTAGGTTCGAATACCTGAGAGCCGTGGGAAGAGGTTACATCACTATGAGGTTGATTGCGTGTGCTTGATTGCATGTGTTTAGATGCTTTGATAACATGAACGTGCTGACATGTTAAGCATGAGAATGTTGTGTATATGTAAGCATGGGGGTTGAATCTTAGGAGTGATAGTCTTGCCTTTAGGCATTTAGATTAACAAACTTGGGAGCCAAGTTAGAAACACGTTTAGATGACATGATTTCTAGCAGAAAATCTGAGTAGGTTATCCAGATTGACGTGTCATTCTTGTTGGTAATCCTCGGTATATGGGGTTTTGTTTAGCAAGAACCTATGTGGCTATGCGTTAGCACACTTATGTGGTTTATCCTATTTGCTGCATCTCATGTTCTGTTTTTTTTCATATAGACGCGATGTCTGTGAGGAGCGGGCGAGGCCGAAATCGTGGCCGTGGTCGTGGTGTTGGCCAAGGGGATGTTCCTTTCCCTTATGCTGGGGATGCAAATGCTCCCCTAGGACCGATGGACGAGATGGAGTTGTTGCGTGTGCTGGTGGGCTCTATCTAGCAGTTGGCTAGAGGTGAGACCATTAGAGAGGGAGTACTTGAGGCGAGGGCTACAGTAGCGATGCGGGAGTTCAGGCACATGGATCCACCTACCTTTGCAGGAGATCCTGATCCTATTGTGGCGACAGAGTGGCTGGAGTTGGTGACTCGGATCCTTGACACGTTGCAGATTGAGGAGAACGAGTTGCGGGTTTCCTTTGCTACCTTCCAGCTGAGGGGTGCTGCTCACGTGTGATGGAAATATGCTAGGACCATTGCGGGAGTCACATGGGTAGCCTTTACAGGTGTGTTTCTGGAGAAATACTTCCTAGCTTCGAAGAGGGACTTATACAGGGATGAGTTCTACACTCTTACCTAGGGGGCCATGGATGTTATGCAGTATGAGGCTAGGTTTACGTGCTTGTCCCGATTTGCACCGGAGTTGGTAAGTACAGACGAGCTGTGATATATGAGGTTTGACCAGGGCTTGTGGCTGGCGATCAGGGAGCGTGTGGTTGCAATGAGACTTCGTGTATTCACAGAGTTAGTGGAGGCAGCAGCGAGCGTGGAGAACACTATGACTGAGATCCAAGCTTCCAGGGAGGCCAGATTCCTCAGGGTGGGACAGAGGCGCAGACAGGTGGGCGTTCTAGCAAGAGGCAAAGGTCCTCTGGTCCTAGCTTTCATCCATTTAGACCACAACAGTTCTCTACACCAGCACCATCAGCGGCTTAGTCGGGAAGGCCAGAATAGAGGGAGGTCAGATGTTATTGATGTGGACAGCCGGGGCATCGTGTGCCAGATTACCCGCAGTCGAGGCAGTATCGGGTCCCACAATTGAGGCAGGCTCAAAGTTCTATACCGGATCAGTTGCAAGGGATGGAGCTATCGATTTGTTATAGATGTGGTCAGGCGAGACACATTCGTAGGACTTATCCCCAGAGAGAGGGTGCACCAAGAACAGTGGGCACACCAGAGAGTTCGTATGTGCAGGAGTGACAACAGCATCCTGCCTTTCAGACTTCTTGGATGGCAGGTAGGAGTACATCAGTTCAGTGGGTACGGTAGCCAACAGCGCCGAGTTATGGTGGACAGGGCAAAGCGACATTGCCCCGAGTGTATGCACTTATAGCTCCTAGTTCTTCTAGGGCGCCAGTTGTGCCAGATGATGCAGAAATGCCTTCAGCGAGCATAGGTACTTTTTGAGTATGCAGGCCTTGAGCCAGTTTCTTTGTTGCATTTGTTTGGGAGTTGGTGATGGATTCCGTGGGTGGTGTACTGTGTTGAGGCGGTTGGTGAGGATATGAGGTTGGGGTGAGTTGTAAATTCCGAGTCTTTGAGATAGTTAGCCATTGTTTAGGATGCCTGACCTTGTTTGACTATATCTTAGGAATGGTTTGGTTGACCATCTCGTGTGCCTGTGTCGATTGCGATCAACGGTTTGCTGTTTTGACCTTGAGTTGAATTTTGGAGGCGAAATTGCTTTAAGGGAGGTAGAGTTGTGAGACCCTAACCCGTTTTCTTTTTCGGCGTTTTTCGACGCGCGTTTTGCATTTTTGCTTTTGCATGTTTAAATGCGTTTTGATGCATGATCGGGGCTAGATATGCATGCGGGGTTGGTTCCCAGGACCGTTGGATGTTGCGGTGCGAATTTCAAAAATTTAAAAAAAGAAGACATTTTAGAGGCCTATAAATATCTAGAGTTAGATATTTTCAAAAGATATTTTGAAAACTTCTCTAGTAAGTTTTCTTTTTCTCTTTGCCTTCTCTCTAAGTTCTCGGGGGCCCGGGGCTCGATTTCTGACGATCAAACAGCGGATTCCTGCTATTGGCACGGTGGTCTACATGTTCATCTGGACAGAATTCTATTCCGGCAAAGCTCAATTTTACATGTGGTTTGAGGCGTCGAGTTTTCAACTCACCGAGGTAGGATCCTAGACTCTCATGTCTTATAAGGGTGCTACGTGTAATCGGGTGTATTTTTAACGATTAGATTGCAGTAGATCTAAGTTTATTTCTAGTTAGGTTTTTGGGTTTAAAAATCATTTTTCGGCAATTTCGGTGGATGGAATCGGGTGTTGGGTGCTTCTTTCACGGTTTTGGTGTTAGGCTTGGGCGTGTGGATGTCCGAGGGTGTTGGATGGGAGTTTCGAGGTTGATTCGAGGTTTGGAGGGTTAAAATCGTGGCTTAAAAATGGTTCCCGTGGGAGGTCAGTCGACTGGATCATGAGTTTGGGAGGTCAGTCAACTGGACCTGGGAAGTCAGTTGACTGAGATGGTTCTGTTTGGGGTTCAGTCGACTGGACCTAGTAGGTTAGTCGACTGAAATGTTTTTGGTTTGGGTTTTTGGCTTTCCAGTGTATTTTCAGTCGACTAGGGTTGGGGTCCAGTCGATTGAGGTGCTGGGCTTAGTGTTTTGATGGTTTTGGTTGGGTTCTTGGTTTTCGATTGGTTTCTAACAGTATTCATTTGATTAGTTATGGGATTAATTAATTAAAATAATGTTGGATTCTTTTCGGGGTTTGGTTGGTTACGTGGTGGTTTCGGGGGTCGTGTCGTGGCCTCAGGTGTTTGTTTAGGTGCAGTCCTAAGGGGTGAGTGCATGGTTAGATGTGGGTTGTTGGGGCGCGATTGTGTGTGTCGTGGTTGGATGCGGGGAGTGTTTGGCCCCGTGGCACATTTGAGGAAAAGGTAATGTTTTGTAACCTCGTGGTTTGAGGGGTTTAGCGTTGGCCTTCGAGTTAGGCTTGGTTTTATGGGTTGTTGGATGTCCTTGTGAGTGGATGTCGGTTTGTTTTGACAGGTGGCGTCGTAATGTATTGCTATACATGGTTATGCATGTGCATTTATATCTGTTTATTTATGTACATATTATATAAGTGGATTACATTGTTTTGGTATCGTTTCGTGTACCGTGGTTGCATGCTTTAAAACTCAGAAGTTTTATAGGCATGGTTATGTGGAATATGAGGAACGGATGTATGTGATGCATGTTGCACAGGTTGTAGGTGTGGTGTGAGTCGCGTGTGTAGCATGTGACGTGGTTTGTATAACGTAGTGACAATACGTGGCTTTATGCATTTAAACCCTGGTTTGGTATGCATGTTTTTATTCGGTGTTATCCCGCAATGTTTGGTGTTATCTCATAGTATTCAGTTTTACCCTATAGTGTTCAGTTTTATCCTGTAATATGCGGTCTTATCCTGTGGTGTGCGGTCTTATCCCGCGGTATGCAGTCTTATCCCGTGGTTTACGGTTTTGTCCCGTGGAATAATCCAGTGGTCGGCGGTTTCATCCCGTGGCTTACGGTAAACTTTACGATTTTACCCCGTGGTTTAATTTGCGGTTTTACCCCGTGGTCTATAGTTTTACCTCGTAGTATACAGTTTTATCTCGAGAATGTGTGATTCTGTGCGGATCTTTATCTCAGTGTTAGGACTGTGGTTGCGGTTTGTGAACGCCGATTATATGCATCTGTACTGCATTCTGTTGGAGTTATGGTCTCTCGGTCTGAGAGGATACATAGATTACATGAACTGCATTGTGGGACGGATAAAACTAATTTGAAATTGTCTTTAAGAGTCGTGTGAATCGCGATCTAAAAATCATTTTCAAATTATTTTCAAGGCTCCTGTGAGTGAGTCAAAAGATGGTTTGTATCATCGATTTTCTGTTTGCATGTGAAAATTGTTTTAAAGGCTTGAAGGAGTGTCTAAAACAGCACCTCGTTTTTCCTAGCATGTTTAGCTTATATTGCATGTGTTGTCTAGTATCTGCTGAGCCTTTGCTCACAATGTGAGATTTCAAATGTTTTTTAACTACCGATCATGTAGGTTGGTTCGGGGTTGGCTAGAGAGGTAAGAGAGCTGTAGTCTTCCTTTTTGTTCTTTCTGTTTCATGTATGTAGTAACATGTTTTCCGGCGTTGGAGCCGTGTAATGTAAGCCGTTTGGCGATTATATACAAAGCAAGCATGGCTTAATTTGAGAGTATGTTCTCGGGTTGGGTATTCTGTTTGGTTGTTTGTGGGTATTTCACGTGATCCGGAGTTTGGGACGTGACATAAATTCATGTTTATTTTATCCACATTACACATTTGCACCTAACACATTATTTAATCAAATAGTACAAATATAATTGGCAATTATGACTCACAGTGTCGTTATTGTCATGATCAATGCACTTAGATGCATATGGTATAATTATCAATAGTACACCAATATTTTATATTTCTTAGTTAAACGGCTGTTATATTATTGTATAATAGTCGTTATTTACATTTGTTATTTTTAATGTTAGTTTAATTTGCTCTTTTAAATGTCAGTTTAATTTTTTCTTTCATAGTATTATTTTTGTTTTTCTTTTATTTTATTTTGTTCAATATCAAAATTTACAAAATCTTTAAATGTTAGTTTAAGTTTCCTTAATAATATTTCTTTTATTTTTCTTTTCTTTTATGCATCAAATCTTTTAATGTTAGTTTAATCTTCTCTGTGTTCTTTTTGTTGTTCTTTTCTTTTATTTTGTTCAATATCAAAATTCCCGAAATCTATTAGTGTTAGCTTAGTTTCACCTTTTACAATATCTATTTTATTTTTCTTCTTTATTTTGTCTAGTTTTTATACAAAACCCATAGAATCCATGAAAAATAATTAGATTCTTTTTCCTTTCGCTTTAAATCATAATTCTAATTAGTTTAATAGCCTTTTCTTTTAAAACTTTTTTGGTCTAATTTTTTTTTGTAAATTTTCTTTTGTATGGATTAAAAAAAAAATAAAATTCTTGTTATTAGTCTAATTGTTTTCTTTATTATTAAATTTTAATATAGAATTTTCACATACCTTTTTATTTTAGTTTAATATTTCTCTTTAGTAGAAGTTAACCATATTAATGTAGTTTTAGGATATTTGGTAATATGCATGTTTGGTATAATTCATTTAAAATCATGTTTAGTATAGTTTAGGTTATCTTGTTAGCAATTTATTTAATTTTAGTGACTTTTAGTATATTTTTATTCTTTTATTTGAATCATGCTATGTGGGTTTGCTCCATGTATCCTTTAACTAGAAATTGCATGCCGTAAGACTTCGAATTTTCTTTTTTTATTTGCTTTGTTTCGGTGTTCTATATACATATGCTATGTATTTTTCTTATTTGATCTTGGATGTTCTCTTTTCGCCTCCATTTTCTATATTTGCATGCATTTAAAAAATCTAATTAAGAACCAATAATGATAAGTAGAGGCCAACCTCACAGTTGGGCAAATGGGATGCTTAATACATTTTCTGATTCGTACCTTAGCCCTCATACCATTTTTCTCTGGTTAACGTTTCAAATATCAGTAGCCTATTTTTATTTTTCTTAATTTTTCTCAAAAATCAAGTGGCGACTCTATTTTCAGCAAAAAAGAATTTTTAAAATTTAGTTTTCAAGGTGTTACAATATTTTCTAAATATTTATTAAAATCTCTTATTTTTTTTGAACTCAAAAAAACCCATATTCCTGCTCCACACATATAGCATTATTTACGTGGTATTTTTTATAAATAAAAATATTTAATATATATTTAGTACGTCATTCTTTGTCTCTTATGTAGGGACCCGGTCCCTTGTTATTTTCTAGTATTAATGAAAACGAGTATGCTATCTTCAGTGTAAACGATTAAATGCGTAGATCATGCGTAAGAATTAAAACTTGAGTTTGAATGTGTTTGCTAATGTGTTTTAAAGTCTGCTCGCCGATAGTCTGCTCGAGCGGCCTCCCACCGCTTGAGCAGCCCCCCCTTTTTCGGACTCTCTGCCATCTGTCCACTTAGCGGTCTACCCTCCTCTCGAGCAGATTATCGGCGAGCAGACTTTAAAACTTGTGTTTTAGCTCTTTTTTCTCTCATTCCTTTCACTTCTCTCTCTCTAAAATAGAAGTAAGAGCTAGGGCTTGGGTTTAGAGAGTTGTTGGAGCTTTCTTGGCTTATCTTGGTGAGATATCTCGCGTCCATCTTGGTTGTTTATGTTGGAGGCAAACTGTCAAGATCATTGATTTGTATATGATTTTTTGAAAAATAAAAACTTGACGGGTAATTGCCGAAACAGGCTTCAGATAAAAACTTTTTGATGCAGAATGATCAAAATAAAAACTCGTGCAACCACAATTAATTTAGATGAAAACCTTTCAGTCGTTTCTTTAACTACGAACTTTGATTCTCCGAGTTGAAGCTCCAAATAGACCTTCTATTATATTTTTAATGCGATTTTCGAACATACTATAGGCTACGATCCTTCGAGAACTGGTACCAGCAGAACCTAAAAAACCTTAATCTTGGAAGACAACTTATGAATTTGATTCAGCCTACCCGCATATTTATAGGCTATAGCAGAGACTTGTGGAGTTATTATGACATAGATTTCTAGTGTGACCCAGATATCTTTTCAACAATTTTTGTAATTATGAAAACTTTGTAGCAGTTTCTGTAATTTTTATAAAACACTAAATTACAGTTCATACCACTAAATTACAGTTCATATGCGGTTACGATGATGAGACGTATGTCTTATTCCACTGGAATGGGGTTGGGTCGCAAGCAACAAGGAATTGCAGAGCCCATTCAAGTGTTGCCAACCTCGCAATGTTTTGGCCTTGGGTAAAAGCCAACGAACGAGGATTTGCAGGGGTTAAAGACAAGGCAGAAAGGAAAGTATTCGAAAACGTTAAACGGTTACTTTGTCAAGGAAGGTGAAGATTTTTCGTACTGTGGTTTCCTGGAGCTATGGTTCGATGAGGAAACTAATCAATGGTTGTCAGGGTTTGAAATTTTTTTCAACCACAAGTTATCGGATACAGAGGAAGAAGAGATAACAAAGAAAGTAGAAATGATTCAAGAAGAGGACTGGGCGGATAAATTAGACGGCATTGGTAAGGGGGTTTTATCTATATAATAAAACAGCTCATGTTTTTGAAATGTCCTAGACACAAACTATTTTTAAAGGTTGAGATTTATTATATCACTCTAATCCTACGGTTCAGTTTATCATTTCTCTCCTCATTTAATGCAGTTGATTTGAAAAAGTATCATCTCTCTTCTCATTTAATACCTTCTCTCTTTTTATTTTTCACACTTAAAAAAATATCATCTCTCTTTACAAAAAATATAACTTCAAAATGCTTTATAGTTTCGAAACTTTTTGAAACTTTTTTTAAAAAAAATAATACAAAATTTTTAAGAATTTTTTCTTCTTTTTAAAAAATAAATTTTTTTATTGAAAAATAATATTTTGGTTACCTTTAATAGAAAATTATTGAATAAATTCTTTTTTAATATAAAAAAATTTATATTATATGACAACTTAAAATGTATACACCCCCCCCCCCCCCTCTTTTTTTTTACAAAAACTAATTACTATTTTTTTAGAGAAAATATTTTCTTCCCATCTGAAAACTAAAAATTAAAATTGTTATTTTTTTTATCAAAAAATTAAAAATTAAAAATATTATTTTGGTTACTTTTGATAGAAATTTGGTTTTAAATACATTTTTTATTTATAAAAAGCAACAGTTTTATTTGTAAAAAAAAATATTGAGGAGGTTATGTGAACTTTATAATTTATTCAATATGGTGTAGGATTTTTATTTTTGGAGTGTAAAGGTTATAATTGTATAGAATTTATTGTATTATACATATGAAAAAAGGCGAAGTTATATAAATCGCGTGACATTTCATATCTCTTCAATGTTTGTTTTTTGTTTTTTTTTGTGAGGGGTTTGGATTAAATTTTTTTAATTAAAAAAATATTTTTTTTTCTTGTGAAAGCTTGATTGGTTGATGGATTAACTTATGAGAAAGTTATGAGTACTTTTTAATTTAATCTTTAAACTCTACATAATGTAGAAATTTATTTTTATTTGTTTTATTCTTAAATCTTAAGTATTTTAATTGTAATAATGATTGTTCTAAAAGTTCA
>JAUMHN010406993.1:2543-14963 GCA_032360265.1 Heliamphora ciliata
ATTCGTATTTTTTTAGTTTTGACGTCGGTATATAGAATTTATATGGTTAATTTATTACATACATATTTTCAGAGTTCGTGTAAAGAGAGTAAAACGTAATTCGGTTCGCCAGACCTATCGATTACAGTGCTCTTTTTTTTTTAGATTCAGATTATTGTATTATGTGGAATAGATATACATAACACCGTAAATACCGTAGCAATCATGAATCTACCTTAAAAATATAATGTCGAATGCTAGCTTTAATTTACTGTCATCATTAAATTATTCGATTTGTAAATCTAATTTATAACTTTATTTTATTTATTATAAATGCACAAAAAATATATTAATTTTTCTATCAATACTGGCCCTGTTTGGAAACTTTACTTATTTGCTTATTAGCAAATAAGCCAATTTACTAATAAGTTATTTCGTTTGGATGAAATTGCTTATTTGCTTGTTGGTTTATTTGCTTATTTGGCTACCCAAACGAGTTTATTTGTATATTTGCTCATTTATTTATTTAGTTACCCAAACAAACTTATTTAGTTTATAAGCCAGCATATTTGCTTATTTGATTACCCAAACGAGCTTGTTTGGCTATTCAAATGAGTTTATTTACTTATTTATTTTTAACTCATTTGATTATTCAAACGACATGACTTATTTTTAAATTTATAAGTTAATAAGCAAATAAGCAACTTACCCAAACAAAACCTATATCTATGTAAAAAAAAATTTTACTATATAATTACACAAAAATAAATAATATAACCTAATATTTCAAAATTACTAAATTATTACTGTACTTCACTATCATGTCCTCACAATCAATCAATCAATAATACTTATCCTGCTCTGCCCAAACTGAAACCCGTAGGTCCCACAGTCCTCTCCTCCATAAACAACCAACCCAGCTGGTTCTCTCCAAAAAAGAATTGGCCTGGTTAGCATAATAGATTATTTTTTAAATAATTTTTTAATAAATTATCGAGACCATCTAAGAAATATTCTTTTTACCAAAACACAAAAATTTTAAAATATAAAAATAAGTCATAATATTGATTTTATGTTATTTATTCTCATCTATAATAAATTCTTAATATTATAATAAAAATTCTTACCTTTACAACTTTTCACCCAAAAGCAAAAAATAGATCATAAACTAAAAATAAGAAGTAAAATAAAATAAAATAGATCATATTTTTTAAAATGTTAAATCTCACCCAAACACCTTTTTAAAATGCAAATGAGATTAATTCAAAATTAAATATTATAATCGAAAGTTAACTTTTTTAGAAATATATTCTCGTATTTTAAAATAAAGAGCACGTGAGATTAATGTAGATCATATTTTTTGAAATGTATTATCTCATCTCAAACAATTTTTAAAAAAGTCGTTGAGATTAATTCAAAATTAAATTTTAAATTTGAAAGTTAACTTTTTTAAAAATATATTATCTTTTCACAGCATAATTTAAAAAGAGCACGTGAAATTAATTCAAACTTACATTTACGGTAAAATTCTTATGGGGGTTTTGCGTTTGGGGGGTTTGTTTTATATGCATTCACCAATTGAAGACAAAGTTCTTTTTAAGGAGGGTGTTTTAAGCCCTGAATGACAATTTTAATTTTTTAACTAAAAATACTAAAAAGTTAAAATTGTTTGTTGGGCAAATAAACTAAAACGCTAAAAAGTTAAATTAAAACACAATTTCTAAATATTCTATTCAAACTCTTATCACTTTTAAAATATAATAATACTCCTTATTCATAATTTATTTACTATCACTATCAACCATATATAATTGTTAATATCAAATATATAAAAAGGTAAAATTGTCCATTTTGAATTGTCTAAGGACTAACCTATTCACCCCCTCTAAGGTTAATCGGGTCTCTCTATATAATTTCAATTGATATCAGAGCTAAGTTATTTCTTTGTCGGCTTTACCACCAGAGATAGATCCGTTTGTATTAATGAACTCGAAGTTAGGTCGTGAGGGTACCTCCACCACTAAGCCTCTCTATTTTAATGGCAATAACTATCCGTATTGAAAAGTAAGGATGAAGGCCTTCCTAAATTCCATAGAAATTAAGGTTTGGAGATTTGTCCTACACGGATATGAATCTCCCACCATTGAAGATCCCACGACTAAAACTGTTAGGTTGAAAACTGATACTGAGTGGACTCAGGTTGATTATGAGTATTCTGACTATAATTATAAAGCCTTAGGTGCTATTCACAATGCTCTAAGTCTTAGTAGATTGAGTCGTATCTTTCAATGTGAAACCGCTAAGGAAGCGTGGAATGTCCTACAAGTCACTCATGAAGGGACACAAACTGTCAACACCTCGAAGCTCTAGATGTTAACCACTAGGTTTGTAAAACTAAGAATGACTAAAAACGAATCTTTCGACCAATTCTATTGTAAACTAAGTGAAATTATTAACTCCTTCTTTGGTCTAGGAGAACTTCTATCGCCCTTTAAAGTCGTCCGCAAAATTCTTAGATCCCTGCCTGAGAGGTTTAGACCTAAAGTCACAGCCATTGAAGAGAGTCATGATATTGACTCATTGAAATTCGAAGAACACGTAAACAAGTTTTAAACCTATGAGATCAATCACCTATCTAGTAAGAAAACCTCCTCCAGCTCGAGTAAAGGAATAGCCCTTAAGTCTACCCTAGCTGACAATCTTGAGAGCAATGATGATGATGATGATGATGAGTTAGATGAGGAAGAAGTCGCCATACTTGCTAAAAAAATTTAAAAATTTGTGAGGTTCAAAAGGGAAAACAACTCTAATAAATCTTCATCCAAGTTTTCCTTTTCTAATAAGAAATTTACTTCTAGTAGAAGTGATAAACATGAAACTCCTCAAAATTCTAGAAGACCTCAATGAATCCAATGCCATGAATGTCATGGGTATGGCCACATTCAAGCCGAGCGTGCCAATACCCAGAAGAAGAAAGAGACAAAGAGTTTCACTGTTACTTGAGATGATGACAGTGAACAAGAAGAGATAGAACAAAGTGGTCCCGAAGATAGGATTGAAAAATCTAATCATGTCATTATGGTTGCTACCTTAGATTCCTAGAATCTCTTGAGATCTCCATTGACCCAAAATTCTCAAGTGAGAGTGTTGGGATTGACGAATCTCTAAACTTTGAGTCTTTGTGTGAGACAAGTGAAGAGTAAGAGAGTAATGAGGAAGATGAAATTGAGTCCATTCATGAAGATTATGATGTGCTTGTTAAAGAGTGTTTGAAACTTAAGAAAGAGAAATTAAAGGTCAAGTCCAAATTTAAATCTTTAGAAAAGGAAATGAATTTTTTTAAGAGTGAGTTGAGTGAGAAGAACATATAAATCAACAACCTCAAGTCCACAAAGACGACTCTAGCTGACAAGTTAACTAGTATTGAGAAAGAGAGACTCGAGTATCTTAGAGAGTTGACTAACTCTAGGACTAGGATTTCTGATCTTGAGAAAGACCTTTGTGAAGCTAGCTCGATGATGAAAAGGAGTGAAGTAGCTACTCGGATCAGCGAGTTGCCCTCATCTTTTAAAGACACGAGTGGTCTCGATTATCTAGATCCCCCTTCGTTAAAACCAAATATCCCTAGCGATTCCAAGAAGGTTGTGTTCATTAGTGCTTCTAGTTCTCTCCCCTCTCCTATCATTCAGAGTGAAAATGTCAAATATGTTAATCATGTTCAAAAGAAAATGAGTGTTGCCACTTGTCACCACTGTGGTGTCCAAGGTCATATAAGTCCGAATTACTACCATCTAAAAAGAGAGATTGCCAAGGAAAGTTCTAAGGGTTAACATACCGTTGGAAGACTTATTAGATAAACTCAAACTAGACGTGTAGGTAAAGAGTATGATGTCCTTGAGCACCTAAGTGACCTAGCTACTCAATTCTTCTATCTTGTCTCTGAGATCGACAAGTTATCCTTGGTTATGGGGAGCTTTTTTAAGGTACCTCTTAGAATGAATCATGATCAGATTAAGAACTTCAACCACCGTTCTCCACGTTATAACATGAACTTAGGTGAGAAGTTAAAGTACACTAAAAACTCTTCTGACCAATCCTATAGACAATCTTAGAAAATAAAAAGTAAATGTTTGCCTTGTTGCTCACACTGCTTTAAAAATGCATGATACTTCTCTGTGATACTTGGATAGTGGATACTCTCGTCATATGACATGGGATAAATCTTTATTTGCCACTTTTGAAGAATACTTTGGAGGAAATATCACTTTCGGTGATGGGAACAAAGGAAAGATTACAAAAAAAGGGGTGATCAAGTCCCCTAGCATTCCAAAGCTAGAGGATGTGCTCTATGTTGAGGGCCTGAATGTAGATCTTCTGAGTATAGTTCAATTATGTGACAACTCACATAATGTTCAGTTAATGCAAAATCATTGCTCCATAATTGATTCTTCTGGCATCTGCATCATTAAAGGTGTTAGGTCATTTGATAACTGTTATTGCATCATGCTTAAATTGGAACTTCTTTGCAATAGGATCTTGCTCGATGAAGTAGAAATGTGTCCCTAAAGATTGTGGCGCATTAACTTTGTGGATTTATTGAAAATCACTGGAAAGGAACTCATAAAGGGGGTTCCCAAATTGGCTAGTGAAAAATGTCTTATTTGTGGTGACTTCCTAAAAAAAAACAAATTAAAAGCTCACATAAAAAGACAAATCTTGTTGCTACTACCAGACCCCTTGAGCTCTTACATATGGACTTGATGGGTCCCTCAAGAATTAAAAGTTTTGAGGGTAAAAAATACATTTTTGTCATTGTTGATGACTACTCGCGGTTCACCTGGGTTGGGTTCTTGAGGAAAAAGTCCAATACTTTTGGGTACTTCAAAACCATGTGTCAAAAGGTTCAGAATGAAAAGGGTTATCCCATAACTCGTGTTAGAAGTGACTATGGTAGGGAGTTCGAAAAATCCGATGTGGAAAGATTCTGTGATGAGAGAGGTATTATGTATGAATTCTCTACTCCATGGACTCCTCAATGAAACGAGGTCGTTAAGAGAAAAAATAGAACCCTGCAGGAAATGGCCAGAGTTATGCTTTATGCAAAAAGAGTCGTCAGAAATTTATGGGCCGAGGCAGTCAATACTGCTTGTTATACCATAAATAGAGTTCATTTGAGGGCGGGAACATCTCATGCTCCTTATGAGATCTGTAATGGGAAAAAGCCCAATGTTATATACTTTAGAGTGTTTGGTAGCAAATGTCACATCCTTAGGGATAGTGAGTCTTTGGGGAAATTTAATTTTAGAAGTGATAAGGGAATATTTCTAGGATAATCCACAAATAGTTGAGTCTATCGTGTGTACAATCTGAGAACTTCTACTCTTATGGAGTCTGCAAATGTTGTTGTTAATGACACTACTATGAAGGAGTTGAACTCCTCTTCTAATGAAGAAATTAGGCATGTGTTTGAGGGGGAGAGTTCAAACTCTCTTGATGAGTCCATCACTAAAGTTTAGTGTGGAGAACCTGAAATAGACCTTATGGGTAGAGAAGAGTCAAATATTAATGAACCAACCCCTCAAGGTGAGGGATTACTCACACCCACCAAAGAACCCTCGGCTAGGGTCAAGTTGAATCATTCCCTAGATCTTGTCATTGGAAACCCTAGGGATGACAAGTTGACCAGGAGAAAAGCTCACATTGAAAATGAAATCACTTATGTCTGATATACTTCTCTAATTGAACCTAAGAGGATTGAAGAAGCTCTTGGTGATGAGAATTTGATCATTGCTATGCAAAAATTGCTTTAACAATTTGACAGGAATGAAGTCGTACCTTGTCCCTCGGCCTAGTCACAATAATGTCATCGAAACAAAGTGAATTTTTAAAATTAAACGTGATGAACATAGGGTTGTGGTTAGAAACAATGCTAGGCTAGTGGCCTAGGGGTATTAACAAATAGAAGGGATTGAATTTAATGAGACTTCTACTCTGGTAACTCACTTGGAGTCCATTCGACTTGTCCTTGCCAAAGCATGTTGTCTTCACTTTAAACTCTACCAAATGGATGTTAAGAGTGCCTTACTCAATGGAGACATCAAAGAAGAAGTCTATGTGGAGCAACCAAGAGGGTTTGAAGATCCTCACAGTTCTCTACATGTGTATAGGCTCAGAAAAGCTTTATACGGGCTTAAGCAAGCCCCTCTAGCTTTGTATGAAAGGCTCACTAACCATCTTTTGAATTTTGACTTTATTCGAGGGGGAGCTGATCGCACTCTCTTCTTCAAGAAGGTTGAGGATAATTTGCTCATTGCCCAAATCTATGTCGATGACATTGTCTTTGGTTCCACATCTAATCATCTTTCTCAATATTTCGGTGTCGAGATGAGTCGTGAATTTTAGATGAGTCTTGTTGGAGAACTAAGTCATTTCTTAGGGTTCCATGTGAAGCAATTGGAAGATGAGATTTTTATATCCCAATCTATATATTCTCATGACTTGGTCAAAAAGTCTAGCCCAGAATCTACCAAGGAAGCCCGTACTCCTATGAGCATTAGCATCAAACTCGGTAAAGATTCGGATGGAAAGGATGTTGACCCTACCTTGTATTGTAGTATGATAGGTAGTCTCCTTTATCTCACTACCAGTCGACCTAATTTTAGTGTAGGAGTCTGTGCTCGCTTTTAGGCTTATCCTAAGGAGTCTCATCTTGTCGTCGTCAAACGGATCATTCGGTATGTCAAAGGGATTCTGAGCCTAGGTCTGTGGTATCCTCATGATACCAACACAGATCTTGCTGCCTTTTCTGATGCCGATTGCGTAGGAAATATCAACGACCGCAAAAGCACTTTTGATGGGTGCTTCTACTTAGGTAACTACTTAGTTACTTGGTATAGTAAGAAGCAAAATTGTGTATCTTTATTTACTGTTGAGGCAGAGTATATTGCAGTAGGTAACAGCTGCACTCAGTTGTTATGGATGAGACAGATGCTTCAGGATTATGGCTTCACTCAAAGCTTCATGACAGTGTTTTGTGTCAACACTAGTGGTATCAACATCTTCAAAAATCCTATCCAATACTCACGTACCAAACATATAGACATTCGTCATCATTTCATTCGCGATCTTGTTGAGGACGATGTCATCTCTCTTGAGTTCATTTCTACTCTTGATCAAAAAATAGATATCTTTACCAAATCCTTGGACTTCTCTAGGTTTGAATCCATTAGGATGTCTCTTGGTTTAATCTTTCTTGATTAGTAGCTTAGGTGCTTCTTTTTGTTCCTTTTTTTTTGTCTTTCGTTATTTTAAAAATAAAAAAAAATAAATATATCTTTCACTTTCTTTCGTTTACTTGCATGCTTGTGTGCCTATTCTTTCTGCTTACCTGTGTTGGAGCATGTACATCTGTTAATGCTGCATCAATTATCTTGTGATCGTATGTTATCCTATGTCAAGGCTCTTAGCTTGATGCATTCCCATGAGGAATGGTGCTTTATCTTTCAGATTAGAAAAACATGTATGTTTCAAGGCATTTAAGTATTGTTGTATACCATGCATTCGCACACACTCTCTTGGAGCATGGTGTCTTGTTGAGTCTGTAAGATCGATTTGACATGATTTCCTTAGTATTCTTCCTTCAGTTTCTTAGATGACCGATATTTGTGATTTACCTTTAATTGCTTTCCCTCATGTTTGTATCCTAATCCTTATGTTTTTGACGGCCTATGAGATTGTGCTTATCTCCTCTCGGTGATACCGTCTTCTGAAATAATTCTCTCTTTACCTTCCCCATCTCTTTACAAAAAAAAATATTAAAAAAATAAAAAATATATATAAAAAAATGATAGCAACATCATATTGGCGTTATGCGTGGCCTGCTTTCTTTCCATGGCTGAGGATTGTGCGTATAACTCAAGGTTTAAATGGTATCTAGTTGGATGTGATATTCTGGCTCTTGGATTGTGTCTTTTTCTTATCTCTCTTCAAGTCTCATGCTCCTTTAGCACAAGGTTCACCGTTTACACTCTTGATGCATTGGTTTTGTAATTAATTCTTACGCCTGTTATTCCATGCTCAGTTCGCCTGAAATTGATTCTGTACTGTAATTCGTGCAAATATATTTAGTCTATGTTTCCCTTAGTTCATGGATCTCATGTCTTTGCTAGCTAATCTTGTAGTATTCATAGTTCATCTTGTATGTCTTCACCTATATATATCTTTTTTTTTTGTGAACTTGTGCTTGATTGTATACCTGCCTGCCTGTTTCTTAGTATGGCATGCTGTCTGAGGGGGAGTGGTTTGGACAGTGGTATGCGCTCACTAGAGCACTCGAGCACTCTTGGGTGTTCGTTGGGCGCTCGCTTAGTGCTCAAGCCCTTATGCGCCAATACGCGCTCGCTGAGCGCTCGAGCGCCCAAGTGCTAATACGTGCCCGTGGAGCGCTCGAGCACCGTTGCCCAGGGTTTTTAAAACGGTGTGGGCCCCTCTCTTGCTCTCACTTTTTCCTCTCACTTTTTCTCTCTAGACTCTCTCCGGCGTCCATCCAGTCTCTTCTGGCGGCTCTTCTGGTGATCTTTTCGATGACTTTTTCGGCGACCCTCCATCTTCTTGGATTCTCATCGATTCTCACATAGGTATTCCTCCCTCTCTCTCTCTTTTCTTCCTTTTTTTTCTCTCTCTTCTCTTTCCTCCATTTTTCTTTTTTGTTGTTTTATCCTTGCTTGTTGTGGGGTTGTTTTCTTCTTGGCCGGCGAGCCATCTGGGACTAAGTCCTGAGGGTGGAAATGCTCGAGCCGTCTCCGGTATGACCCATTTATCTCCACCCGGGCCAAGAAGCAGTATGCTGCTCTAGCTAATCAGGGTGTCCTGGTTGAGTGGACAGTGCATATCCACACCTTCGGGGATAACGATTTTGCTGCCCAGTTCATAGCGCGTGGCTGGAACGGGGTGTGCTAGGGCTACGGGTTTGTCTTTCCTGAGATAGTTCAGGAATTTTATGCCAACACCTCCGATATCTCCTTCGACACCCATTCTCTTGGATTAGGGGTTGACAGTTTATCCTCACTGCTGAGGATATCGCAACCCTTCTAGGGGCTCCGTTTGTTCCGGACCCCCAATTTCCTTTTGATGAGGCGGTGCCCTGTTCCGCCATGAGGTCCCTCGGGAGATCACTGGTGGCGCTCATTGCTACAAATCGACCCTGAAACAGGCTCACCTCACTCCTCCCAATCGATCCCCAAACAAAATCGTTTCCTCTATTATCGACCCTACTAGCCATACCTCCGACATCCCGCCCATTCGGGCTAAGCTTCTGTATGCCATTAGGCGTAGTTTTTGTTATGACCTTCCTCGGCGTATCTGCTTTCAGATCGCCAGCCCTACCCACCAGCTTCAGGGCACTACGAGTCTCCATTTTCGCTCCCTCATCACCCGTCTCTGCAATACCCATTCCATTCCTACCTATCCTTCTGAGCCTTTGATTTATTCGGAAGGCGACTTCTCTACTCAGTCTGAGAACTTGAGCAATGCATATATCTTCATGGATCCCAACATTCTACCCGTTCATCTTCGCCTGGATCCTAAGTTTCCCCCGATTTAGCCTGTCTTCCCAGGCATCTTCTCTTCTCCGGCTCCGGCTGCTTCTGATCCTCATCCTGTTCCTTTGCCTTCTTTCTTTGCTCCTCCTGCTCCCTCATCTTCCTTAGGACCATCTACTAGTGGCGATGCTCACATCACCATTTTGGGCCATCTTCAACGGTTCGATACTCGCTTCGACTCCCTCGATGCCAGTATCTAAGATCTTTACTCTAGTCAGGAGCTCCTGCATAGCCAGTTTGCTTCTGGTCAGGATCTTCTGCAGCACCGCATGACGGACGTTGGCACTCATGTCGCCTTTCTTTAGATCCAGGTGTAGCGGCTCCACCGGCGTATCGAGGACGACTATCCGAGCTTGACATGTGACGACAACGACGACACTGGTCCTTCTAGTTCTTAGCCCTCTTTGGTTTTCTGGGCCAAAAGAGGGAGATGTAGTAGTTGTATGTAGTCGTAGTTGTTGTCATAACTTTTTGGGTTTTTGGGGGGTTTTTAGTTCACGCTGTTGTTTTGGGGCTTTAGGTTTCTTACAACTCATTGATGTATACACATGATGTACAAAACCTTGTTAGTCTAATGTATCCAACTTTGGTATTATCAATGAATATATTTTAAATGTTTTCTTTATGCAAAATGAAATGATGTATGCTATGTTCCTATCAAATGATTCATGCTCATTTCTCTACTTTTATATATATATATATGCATTTGTTTCTCGTTGGTATCTAACATCTTGCATATTAGGTTTGAAAGTGTCCTTCTCATCATGTTTTGCCTGTTGGCATTAAAGATAGTTTAGGATGTCTTTCTTTCTTTTTGTTTTTTATTTCCCTATATTGTTTTGTTGAGTTGGTGTTTTGTCCTGGAAATGCCAAAGGAAAAGATTGTAAATGTAATTAGTGATTTCTAGGTGTCTAGTCAAAACCACTAAGTGTTTGTATTATTTGTTTCTTTAGGTTTGTTGGTTGTTGCTTATTTTGGACTGGGACACTGTGCATTTTTCATCATCTTGTTGCATGACCCTTCTGTTGCATATTTCTAGCCTTCTTATCCTCAACACTCGCTAAGAGCTCGAGAGGCACCCAAGCATTGTCTTAGCACTCAAGCCAGGCGCTCAAGCACTGGCTTTGTGGTTTGCCTCCCAGTAGGCTCTGCTCATTGAGTGCTGGGTCGACGCTTAAGTGCTAGGTCAGCGCCCTTTAAGCGTTTGAGCACTGGACCCCTCAGGCTTGCCCCTTGTTTTTCTAGTGGACTCAGCTCGCTAAGCGCCCTTTAGGTGCATGAGCGCTAGCTTGGCGCTCGTGGTGCGCTCGATAGGCGCTTTGGCACTAAGCCATTGTTGGTGTTTCCTATAGCATCTCCAGTAGGGTGCGCTTGCTAAGCGCCCTTGATGCGCTTGAGCGCCTTTATGCGCTTGCCATGTGCTTGCCTTGTGCTCGAGTGCTTTATTTGGAGCTTGAGCAACACTTAAGCACTCATGGGTCAACCCTAGGTCAAACTCCTTTATGGCGCTCGCTGGGTGCCTGTGGCGTGTTCAAGCGCTCTTGTGCTCGCATGCGCTGGCAAGGCGCTCGAGCTCCCTAAGCCAATTTTTTCCACCTTTTTGTCCTGAACCCTAGTAATATATAAGCTTTTGCTTTTTCTCATTTTACAGTCGCCAAAAAGATTTTTGAGAGTTTTCATTGACAGATTTAACCCCTTTGACTTCCATCCATCTTGTCAAACTTTTGTCTACTCTCTTATAGTAATCTAGGTGGATTTCATCTCTTTAAAGTGTACTCATAACTTAGATTGTGTTATTCACTTACACATTATTTTTTCTACACTTTTGGTCATTTATCATCACTTAAAACTTGTTCGGATCAGATCTTAGCCGTTGGGTTACTTAGATCGGAAAATTGAGGTGACTTGGATCTGTAGAATCACGAAGGAGCTTGGAGAATCGTCTCAAGTAAAGAAGTTATGTTGTTGTTTGGGTAACGGGTGTGATTTCTTTAATCTTCTAACTTGTACCTTTTTTATTCATAGTGAAAAGTACTTTTTGTGTTGGTGTTGTGGTTTTCATCATGGGTTCTACCTTGGGGTTTCTACATTATATCTTATGTCATTTTCTCATAAATGTTGGTTATTTTTTTTAAAGCTAAATAATCTTCTCAATCTTAAAATGTCCAAGGATTAACATATTCACCCCTATAGGGTTAATCAGGTCTCTCTATATAATTTCACAAGGTTTTTGATTAGTTGCAGTGTTCTGACAGGACTAGAATACTAGAATTTTAATTTTGACAAAATTATAGGTTTTCTGAATGAACAAAAATTCCTTGGCTACAGAGTTTTAGCAAGACCAAGCCCAAATTTAATGTATTTATTTATTTATTTAAATGCGTGAATACTTTTATTTTGATTTATTTATTCTGTTTAGTTTTAATTAATTATGTTATTATGAAATTTTTTTTTTGTAACAAAAATTTACAATTAAAATTTCTTTAATTAAATTAATTTCTTTTAAAAGAAAATTTTAAAATTTTATTTTGTTACATAAAAACATGTTTTAAGATGATTTCTATAAATCAAAAATCTTGAAAAAACGTGACAATTAATTTTAAATTTTTTGAATTAATTAAAAGGGGTTTAATTTTAATAAATTATTTTTTTTGAAGTGTTTAAAATGAAAATAAAATAAAATTCCTAAGTTTTTTTTTAAAATTAATTTTTTTATATAAAATGAATAGAATTTGAAAATTGTATTTGTTACACATATAACACGTAAAGATGGTTAATATTGAAATATTTTATAACGTGTAGTTTTTCAAAAATTATAAATTTATTTTAATTAAACTATTT
>JAUMHN010407002.1:0-14962 GCA_032360265.1 Heliamphora ciliata
GAAGGATCTACTTCGATACCCCGTTGAGTGATCATAAATCCAAGCATCTTTTCGGCAGTAACCCCGAAGGCGCATTTTTGTGGGTTGAGTCGCATCTTGTACTTTTGAATCCTCTCGAAGAACTTTTGCAGTGCTACAATGTGGCCATCTCGATCCTTAGACTTGACTATCATGTTGTCCATGTACACTTTGACCTCCTTATGTATTATGAAATGCAATAAGGTAGTGGTAGCCCTTTGATAGGTTACCCCTGTATTTTTCAAGTCAAACGGCATCACACAATAACAATAGGTGCCCTAAGGTGTGGTGAATGCCGTCTTTTATCTATCTTCAGGATCCATCAAAATCTGGTTGTATCCGGAGAAGCCATCCATGAATGACAACAGGGCATGCCCTACTGTACTGTCTACCAAAACGTCAATGTGTGGCAATGAAAAATAGTCATTTGGGCTAGCTTTGTTGAGATCCCAAAAATCCACACAGACTCGGATACGGTTGTCCTTCTTTAAAACTGGCACGATGTTGGTTACCCATTTCGGATACTCAGTTACCATTAAGAATCCGGCATTGATCTGTTTGGCAACTTCTTCTTTGATCTTCAGAGCCTATTCTGGCTAGATCCGTCTTAATTTTTATTTGACCAGTTTAGCATCGGGGTATAGAGGGATTTAGTGTTGGACAATGTCAGGATCAATTCTAGGCATATCCTCGTAAGACCATGCAAACACATCTTTAAATTCTTTTAATAAAGTTATTAATTGCTTTTGGTCAATTGAGGATAAAGAAGAACCAATTTGCACACTTTGTGGGTTAATTTCATTACCCAGATTTATTGACAAAGTTTCTTCAGCTATTAGTTGGACACGCATTTCTTCTTCTCTTTTTATTAAAAGTTTTATTTCTTCGGAAATATTTCTATCGAATTCAAAATCATCAAATAGCGTATGAAATAATTCAAACAAAGCAGAGTAACTGGAAACCTTGTTCGTTTCATTAAAAGAAGAAGGAATTACAAATTTGAAAGCATAGACAGGGGGAGGTGCACAAACAGACGTGCACTCAATCACAGACTCAAACTCAGACTTGGACCTAGAACAGACAATATGTACATCAGATGACTCGATGGTCCAATTCTTTACTTCTTTTGCGGTTACATCAACAATGAGCTTGGTACAATCGGCTGGTGTACTAAAGCCCATCATGAAGTAGTCTGAGTCAGTTACTTGTAACTGTGCCATCTTTTCGTTGAACAGCACTCCCATGTCGGTACCATCAAGCTTGTAGGCCCAATCTTCCTCTTGGACCTTCTTTTCTTCCTCTTTTCCTTCCATTGTCTCTTCCTCTTCCGTGTCAGACAACTGATGGCTGAAAAAGATCTCCAACCCTGGCAGCTTTTGATTAGTTTCCTCGTCGATCCACGACTCTGGAAAGCCACAATACAGGAAATCTTTCCCTTCCTTGATGAAGTACCCGTTGAGCGTTCCGGTATAATTGACCTTCTGTCCCTTCTCAGGCCCTTCGAAATCTTCTTCTGTTGGCTTATACCCAAGACCAAAACGGTGCAAAGTCAGTAATACCTGAATGGGTTTTGGGATTCCCTACTGCTTACGTTATAATCCCATACCAGGGAAAAGGGACATTTTCCTCATCATTGTTATTGCCTGAGGGTTGATATAGCTTTCTTCTTCATTTATCAGTATCCAAACAGCATGCGCTTCATCAAATCAGAAACCACTGAGCAACAGATCATCTTCGTTGTGTTGTACTTCCAACAGAGTTGTGCCCTCTCCTCCTATTGGGGGACGAATGCTGTCTTCTCCGTGAATGGTCAAAATTGCCACATTTCTTATTAGTTTCAATTTCTGTTGGAGAGTAGATGGTATGGCCTGAACATTTGGGTCATGCAACCAAGGTCTACCCAACAACAAGTTGAAAGACGCCGGCACATCTAGTACATGGAACTCGACCGACATTTCTAAAGGCCCTACTGATATTGTAAATGACACTAGTCCCAGTACGTCCTTCCTTATGTTGTCATAAGCCCGGACCCCTTGATTGCTTGGTATGAATTGCTCCGTCTTTAGTCCTAAACAGAGTGCTATTCTGAGGGGACATACATTTAATGCAGACCCATTATCGAAAATAGTCATAGGGATCCATTTGTCCAGGCACTTAATGGTGATGTGTAGTGGCTTGTTATAATTTCTTCCCTCTGTTGCCAGATCTTTGTCGAAAAAAGAAATGACCTTTGGTTCAGTCGCCGGTAGAATGAGTCCAATCAGTTGCTCCGGGGTTGCCTCTATTGGAACGCTGGTTTTATTCAAAACTTTTAGTACAGCTTGTCTGTGTTTGTGCGAGGCCATCAGTAGCCCCCAAACTCTGATGTTAGCTTGTGTCTTCCTTAACTGTTTCAACATTGCTTCATCTTCTTCTTATTGTTCTTTCTCCTTTCCTTTTCCACTTGGTTGCCCCTTTTCTAACTAGGCTGGCTTGAAATGTCGTCCACTTCTGGTCAGATGTTCTATCTCTTCTTCAGGGTCCCATAATCCTGTTATTTCATCACTGGTCTGTCGCACTTCGTTCATAGGCGGAGGGCTTTCAAATGCCCACAAATTACCCAAATCACCGATTTCCATTCTTTCTTTCCTCTCCTCATCATCTTCTATAGCCCATGTATTGTCGACTTCCTCCCAGATGTCTTCCTCGATAGAATCCACCTGTTGTTCCCGAGCGATTCAGAAATCAGTCCACTCTACTCCATCTGATTTCAACACGATTCTTACTAGCCAGTAAGACTGCATTTCATCCACATATATTTCTTCCTCAAAAAGTTGGGGAAGAGTAATGCCGTCGAGCACGTGACCGAACCCATATGGTCGGGCTGGGTAATCCAAAGGCCAATCAACTTCTTCACTGCGCTCCTCTTCTTGTTTGTAGATTTGGATTATCGGTTGATACCATTCCCAGTCATTGTCATTCCATTCTTCCATCCCGTCTCGGCTGCCTCTAACCATCTTGAATGAGCAAGCTGTCTGATCCTCAGTTACTAAAACACAACGGCGTGGTAGGTAAGCTGAACAGATATGCTGGCTCGGGTCCTCTAATTCCCCTAAAGACATGTAATTTACCCCAGCCTGCTTGGCATGATTCGGTAGTGGATTAGCAGTGACATTTGGTTTTGGGGTGGCAGATGGTGGTAGAATCACTTTGTTGCCAATGAGATTCTGGATTTCCTGACGTAGTCTCATACATTTATCAGTTAAATGCCTGGGACCTTGGTGGAAGGCGCAGTATTGAGAGGCATTAAACCTCGGCGGTAGGGGATCAGGTACAGGCATGGGGTCTAATGGCATGATGAGCCCTTTCTCGACGAGTCGATTCAAGGCGGTAGATAAAGAAATGTTGAGGGGAGTGAACACCCTCCTTTGCCTATGTTGCTGTTGGCTGTTATCTGACTGTTGGGTATTATTGGACTGCTGGGCGGAAGAAGATGGGTTCAACAAGTTTAGCTCGTTTGAGTGAGACACGAGGTTTGTGGCAGCAGATTAGTTTTGGTTATTTGTGGGGAAGATCCTCCTGGGTTTCTGGCTCGGCTCGGCTTTTTCAATATCCCCAGACTGGATTGCATCTTCTATCTGAATCCTGGCATCAAACAACTGCTCGAATGTGGAGAGTGGTTGTGTGATCAGATAGCGTTTCAGGGGAGCTTATAGATTCTTCACTGCTATCCTCACTTGCTCTTTCTCGGAAGGCCGGTTCGTCATCTTGGCTGCCTTACCCCTCCACCGGGTCAAAAAATCAACAAAGGACTCTCGATTCTCCTGTCGAGTCATCTCGAGCCCTCGGGTAGTTACGTCTAGTTGGACATTGTAACTATACTGACTGATGAAAGCCGTAGCTATGTCTTTCCAAGTTCTGGTCTTGGCTATATGAAGGGAGAGGAACCATTTCTGGGCTACCCCAGAAAGAGATCGGTGAAAGAGCCGTGCCTTCAATTGGTCAACAATCCCCATTGGCAACAGGGTACCAACATACATTCAGAGATGATTTTTGGGATCTCCGATTCTGTCAAATTTTTCTATGTCTGGCATTTTGAACTTTTTTGACAGTTTAGCGTCTGGGAACAAACACAACCCTCCCACATTCAACATGTATTCCTCGATCCCTTTGGCCTTTCTAAGGATCTTTTCCATCCGGCCAATCTTATCAATTAGTGCAGATTCTCTAAATTACGCAGTGTTTTCTTCCTCAACTATCGCCTGACGAGGGTTCCGTGGTGGTGGTGGAACAACTTGTGATCCATTAGGGACTTGATTGTCAGCCCAAAAGTTTTTGGCATTCTCATTCGTGTCATCCTGTTGTCCATTCACAACAGGGATACGGGCCAAAATTGCCCTAATCTGTGCCTGACATTGCACTTGAGCTTGGGCCTGTTGCTCTACGGCTCTCTGTATATTAGTAATCGCCCTCATTAGGGATGTCATATTTATCTCATTTTCTGCCATTTCAGCTGACTCAATTGGCTATTCGGATACCCTACAAAGTCTACCCGATCCTGACCTCACCCAAACTTGTGTTGATTGCACTTTTCTTGGCCCAATGGTAAAACCTCAGAGAAACCTAAATTCCAAATGCAGAATGACCAGTATCAGACACTTCTCAGGCAGACATTCTGACAATAGATAGAAAATATCCCAGATACTCGAAACAAAAAATCATGAGTAGATAAATACAGAGACTGGAATAATGCCCATGCCGGGCTCATGCTGGCAGCATAACAGGATAACCCGAAAAACTAGAATAACGGCTATGAAGGGGAAACCACTAAATTCTAGAGGAAAAGCTCATCTAAAATGGGGAAACGTACAGCACTTCGGTAGGAAAATAGAGCTACGTTAATTGAACTGGTTCGGCCTAAAAATTCTAAGGAAAAATGGGCAGCATAACGGCAAAGAACTAACCCTCACGGGTGTGACAATGGTTTAAAAGAAACGAGCCTATGTGAAGGGGGAGAAAACCAACGACCTAGGAAGAACCCGGAGGAGATGGAAACTACCCCAGAGGCTTTAAAATGAAGCACGGGCGGGACCCCGAGAAAAAAACTACAGCTTAAGAACCAAACATGGTAAAAGACAAAGTCCGGGTAAAAACCTAAAGGAAAAGCTAACCTAATCAAAGGATAACAGAAAACCCAGACTGAACCTAGGAAAGGGACTAGCTTAAGCCCAAACAAAACAATCCTAACAATACGCAAACAAAACATACAAAAAAAAAACACATAATCCTACCAGGGTTAATTAGCACCTAATGGAGAGTTCTAAGTTCACTATATGCAAAAGGCCAGTTTTGGTCAATTGAACAAGGTACCTTCTGAATAGAGCTGGGTATATACCTTCTATACAGAACATGGTCAAATAGTACGCCTGAACTCTTTTACTGCACCTATGGTAGCGTACAGTCAGTAAGGGTTGCCCGCCTTCCCAACAATCCCTTAAACGGATATATGTTCAGGGCGTTAAGTCGACCAAGCAGGGAGGATTTGAAAAACAATACATATGCATGCGAAAATAAAAATGAGAAATTTTTATTAAGAACCAATGATGTTTTCAAGTCTAGCCCTCTTATTTGGTTTTAGAAACCAGTCCCCAGCAGAGTCGCCAGAAAATACTTTGGCGTCCGAATTTTGGAGTTTTTGAAAAATGGTCAAAATGTGAAAATTTAAAGATGTTTGAAAAATATTTTAACACCTTGAAAACTAACCTTTGAAAATTCCATTTTTATTGAAAATGGCCACTTAGTTTTTGAGAAAAACTAAGAAAAATAAAAATGGCTACTGATATTTTAAAACGTTAACCAGAGATAAAGGGTTCGGGATCTAAGGTACGAATCAGGGAAGGTGTTAGGCACCTTGTTCGCTCAACCGTAAGGTTAGCCTCTACTAATCATCATTGGTTCTTTGAGAAGAATTTCTCAAATGCTTGCAGATAAAGAAAGTGGAGGCAAAGAGGGAACATCCAAAATTAAATATGAAAAATGCATAACATATGTACATAGCATTCCAAATTAAGCAAATACAAAAATAAAAATTCTAATTCCTATAATATGCAATTTCTAACTAAAGGATATATGAAACACCCCACATGCGATTTTATCAAGATGATCAAAACTAGCATGGCTCAAATGTAAGAGTAAAAATAGGCTAAAATTACCTAAACATGGTTTATTACAAAAGATAAACTAAACTATTCATGCTTTCAAGTAAAGAAGTTAAAACATGTACGTTATCAAAATAAACTATGTTAGCATTTAACATGATGAATTTTTAATAAAAGAAACATTAAGCAAAGGAAAATGTATAAAATCATCAAGAAAGTCCAAATGAAGAAATTTGAAATAAAGGTTTTATGGAAAAATAGAGTTTAAGGGTTTAAAGAAAAAGTTCACAAAAAGAAGGATTATGCTTAAAATGAAAAGGGTTAGAGAAGAAAATTTAACTATCTACATTTTTAAAGAAACAAAAATAAAAGGAAACAAAGGAAAAGAAAATAAAAAGGGAAGAAAATTACAACTAAAGAATGAAGATTAGACTAAAAGACTTTTTATAATTTTTTGGGTTTAATAAAGCTATATGAAAGAGAAAGAAAATGGAATTTTGAAACAAATATTAACATTAAAAGGAAATGAGTACTAAATGGGACATAATAAGAAAATTAGAGCTTATGATAAAAGGAAAGAAAATGAAATGCTAGAAAAAAAAATTACACTATTATTAAAAGGAGAGAGCTATTAAAAGAGTGCTAAGCTAATAGGAAATGAAATTAAAGCTAATATTGCATGAAAGAAAAGGAACTTTAAATGCTAAAAAAAAAGATCATTACACTAATGCTTAAAGGAAGAGGACATCAAATTAATGTTATTAAAAAAAAGAAAAGGAAATGAAAATAAACGTTAGTCAAGAAAATTATACCAATGTTAGAAAGATAAAAGAAATTAAAAACAACTACTTAATGTGGAATGTAGTATTAATTACTACATTCACATAAATGTAAGTGCATTATTATAATAATTAATAATATTAATTAGTTGTAATTGCAAGAATATTTTAGCACTAAATTAATAAAGTGATAAAAATATGAAAAAGAAAGACAATGTGCTTAGTGTGAAATGTAGAGAAATTAACAACTAAGGAAGTAGAGAAAACAACTAAAATAAACAAGATTAACTATATAAATGGAAGGAATATGCAAATTGAAATTGAATTTTAACCCGGTCACTCCAAAAGAGAGAAAATGGAGTTAGAAAGACCGGGGATACAAACGAGGTACCCAGATTGCCGGGGAATCCTCAAGTAGCGAATGTGCTTCAATAGGTTGATTATCGGGTGGCGATCCAAGCAAGGCTTTAATGGAGGAGGTTTGGGACTCGGTATCTCAGCAGGGCTTCAGCTCGGGGCTCGAAATTGCTCGGCGATTCAGCAGAGCTTTACTCTCAAAACCTCACACTCAAATTCTGTCCTCGAAAATGTACCAGAGGTATGGTATTTATAGAGTTCTTTAACCAATGAGATGTTGCCACATTTTAGGGACACGTTAGGCCATTTGAAGTTGGCGGTCGCCACAATGCAAGTTGGCGGTCGCCATATTTTTGAAAGGTTCCACAAAGTTTTATGGAGTTGCCATGATGCAAGCTGGCGGTCGCCATAATAAAAGGTGGTGGTTGCCATATTTGGCTAGGGTTTTCAAGAGGTTCCATTGGCGGTCGCCACAATAAACATGGTGGTCGCCTTACTTGGGCAGCAAGTTTCATTGGTTCAATAAAATTTCATTGGTTTGAAGGTTTCGGGTTCAAATACCGAGCTTGGATCAATTTTCGAGGATCGTACTGAGACACTGTTCCACCTGTTTTCATCATCGGATTCACCTACGATTGGACGGGGTTAAATTGGTGTGTCTACACTAACTTAGTCGTTTCAAGATGACGTATTGATAGGAAGAGATCCCTTAAGAGGACGATGGCAGTGGTCTATAGTCGGCTTAAAGTCTGGGTGTGGTGGTGTTGCGTTACCCTTACGGGGCAGGCGATAGGGTGGTGTCTTAGGTTTAAAGTTGGTGAGCGACGATCGTTTGTTCGTGTGATGTGTAGTTGCTTTCATAATTGGGCAGCAGTGTGTAGGTGTTCCGCGTATGGTGATAAAAGAGATAAGTGTTTCTAGTTAAACGTTTTACAATTTTCGATGGATGTATTGGAGTTGCGAGCTTAAGATTATAGCATATTTGTTTGCTTGTTAGTATGACGTGATCCGTAAGTAGATGTGCTTAAGCGATGCGAATATATATGGTGTTATCTTACCCTTCGAGGCGAGGGATAGGATGGTGCCGTTTGGTCTATAGTTGGTAGGCGAGGTTCGTTTTATTCGTGTTGCGTATGGTTACTGTCATGTTCAGCTAGGGAGTTGCCAGTGGCACTAATGTGGTGACATAAGAGACGGGTGTGTTCGGCTAAATGTTTGTGTTTTTGGTGAGTGTATCGGAGTCATGAGTTCGAGATTGTGGCGTGGTTTTACCTACCCGTTTGGTTGTTACCTCCCTATTGAGAATTGAGTGATATGACGTGACCCTATGAAGAGATGTCATACAGTGATGCGAGTATATGTGATGTTGTCTTTGGTGATTAATCGATGAGGGTCTATTGGGCGTGTGCGATGTATCGTTGGAATGTGAAGGAGTGAACGATAGTTAATGTGTTCGAGTCGAGATCTAAGTGTCAAGACCTAGTGCGACGAATGATATACACATTGTGAATGGTGGTTGATAACGTTTGTACGATGATGGAAGATGTCTTTACAAAGGCTTGTGGTTAATCTTTTCTTGAGCCGAGTGTATAATGGTTGCCCTAAATGGTAGTGACGCTGAGTAAGAACCTAGCATTAGTTTGTGGTTTCCCTAAGAAGAAAAATGTTTCATAATTGGTTAACTGATGTGATTGTTCATTGTTGGTAGAAGTAAAATGTTGGGGTCATAAGAATGTGGATTCATTCGCTTACAATTTTTTGAAGGTTCCGTTTACTTTACCCTGTGAACCCGAGCATTTGGGCAGCGTTTCTGGAGATGTAGTTTGATTTGTATGACGTATAGGTAGCTTTAGCTCTCGTTGAGTGAGATCCCTAAGGGAGTTTAGTGGTTGAGTTATTTACACGTTGAAATTCTCAAATATCAGCTCTGTGAAATCTTTAGGGGAATACAGACCTGTGGTTTGGCCGATTAGGAGATCGTGTTTGAGAACCTTATTGGGTGCTTGAAGTTTGAAAGGACCGTAAAGTGGGTTTGATGGTGTGGTTGGCCTAGTTCTAAGACGGCGTGTTTTGAGTATGATATGTCTAGAGATTGTTTGTATTCGATTATAGGTTCACATATGAGTATGTGGTTGTATGTGTGAGACCCTGACCTATTTTATTTTTAGAATAATTTCAGGATTGACGGAGTTAGAGCTAATCTTTGACCTCGAGCATTAGGGTTTGTGCTTCTTCACAGTAGAACAACAAGTGCGTATGAGTTTTATGCTTGTTCGAGTTCCGTTGAGGCTCATTTGGTTTTGTTTAAGGCTAGAAAACCAGTTTTACACAGAAAAACAAACTGCTCTGAGGTTCGATCGACTAGACGGGTTGGCCCAGTCGACTGGACCGAGATTTTCTAGTTCGGTCGACTGAACTAGGGTGTTCGGTCGACTGGACCGTGGCGCTGGGTAATTTTTATGTTTCCCGTAGGCTGTTCTGTCGACTGGAGTGGGGGTCCAGTCGACTGTACTGAGGATTTTGACGAATTTTGGAGTTTTTCTACAAATAGCAGGCTTGGAGATATTTTTGAAAAGATTACTTCTAAACTAAGTTTCAGTCGACTGTACTGAGGATTTTGACGAATTTTAGAGTTTTTCTACAAATAGCAGGCTTGGAGATATTTTTGAAAAGATTACTTCTAAGCTAAGTTTCAGTTCTTTCTGCCTTCTCTCTAGATTTTTGATGGCCCGGGGCTCGATTTTCACCAATCCGATAGTGGATCCACGATGTTGGTGACATGGGCTTCATATATATCCGGACAGATTCTCGTTCCGATAAGGTTTGATTTTTGAGGCTTCGAGTTTTGACTCTCAGAGGTAGGATTCTAGATCCTACTACTGTATAAGGGTGATATATGTGATTATACGTGTTTTTACCGGGTAGAAAATACATCAAATGTGATTTTCATGTGTAACCATGGTTTTTGGGTAAAAGTGGGGGTTTTACACCTTTTCTCGGTTGTATACATGTTTTGAGTACGTGGTATCCATAGTTTTCAAAAGGAGGTTTGAAAATGAGGTGTTTTGTGAAAATGGTGAAAAACGTGCTTTTGGAGGTTTGGAGCTAACCGGCGGGGTTGAGTCTTACCTTTTAAACATTTTGTTAGAAATGGTTTTAGATCTCCATATTGATGGATTGGATCACTTTTTATACATGTGTTGTATAAATCATTTTGCGGGTTTTCGTAGTTGAGCTACGGTGGGTTTTTAAATGTTCTCCATAGATGTACCGTGACAGTGGGTGTGTTGAGTTAGGCTTCCATTGCTCCTCGGTGTAAGTCTGAAAATGTGCGTAGAGTAGGTCCCTACGTGCCTTCGGGTTAATCCCCGTAAACGAGGTTAGTGGGTGCTTAGTGCCCTCGGGTTGTGATCCCGTAAACTAAGTGGTTGTGTGGGTGCTTAGTGCCCTCGGGTGTGATCCCGTAAACTAAGTCAGTTGCCTCCGTTAATGGCGTTGTTGTTGTAACTCCGTATAGAACTTGTCATTACTAAGCCTACGGGCCTAGGGTAATGGACGGGAGTCTATAGTTGTTACCCTTGTTGATATGGCAGAGTCGGTACATAGGACTACATTTACATCTTTCTCCTCAGCTGAGTGGCTTGAGTGGAGCTTACTGTTTATTTATAGCTTTCTCTTAACTGTGGCATGATATCTCTTAGGATGATATGTATAGTTTGAAAGATGGAAAAATGTGGGGTTTTATGAAATAAAACCTTTTTGAGACTTGTGATAGTCTGACGAAAAACTTGTGATTTTGGAAGGAAAACCTTTTTGGCTCCTATGGTTGAGCCCGTGTATGTGTAATTGCATAGCCTGCTTTACAATTTTATTGTCTATGTTCTGTTGGGCTTCGGCTCACGGTGTGGAATTTTGCTGTAAACCTTTTAAGGTGAGCACGAGGAGTTAACCTAGTTGCAAAGGTGATGGAAGACTTGCGGAAGTTTTCCCTTTTGTTTTGACATGTACTTTTACATGTAACGCCTGTGATGGCTGATTTGTACGCCTTTGGGCGATATGCTTATTCATGTATGAGATGCATATTTTCAGTTTATGAAAGTGAACTATGGGAATTTTTATCCAAATGATGTATATTTTTGAGTTGAGGGTTTTCCAACCACAAATCTTATTTTCTTAAACTGTCTTTTGGTGGGCTTTCGCGTGACCCTGATGTTGCGGTGTGATAGTTTGCCTAGGGGAAACAAAGTGTGGAGTAATAAAGTTCAGTAGTGTACCATGTGATTTGGATGGCCTAGGGTAATAGGCAAGAAACCGCGCATTAAAATGCCGACGATAGATACATGCCTAGGAAGCAGAAGTGCTGGAAGCATTTGCATGATAGTGGAGGTTAATAGTAACTTTGAGTAAAGGAACTCAGGAGTAAATCTTCTTTATTTGGGTGCCGTGCGTTTCCCGTGAAAGTTGCTTGGACAGTGGGTTCAAGACTGTGATTTGTTTAGTGAAAGCTAGGTTACGAAAGTGTAACCTTGTGAACTGAGGTTTTACCATGATGAAAATATTAGCGTTGTGTCTCAGAGTTTGAAGGGTGATGAATTTGTAATTTTATGGGAGGTATGGTGCAAGGTATGAGGATTAACAATGTTCCAGTGTGTGCGAATGAGGTCTGAGAGTTAAAAGCTTAATTACAATGGGTGACGTGGGTATCATGATCGGGTTAATGGTAGTTGTGTGGCTGTGGGCAAGGCAACCTCAAGGTGAGATTTACAGGAATTCGTAAAGACTAAGTGTTGGTGGGTATTGGGAGTACGTTGAGGTTGGGTCATAATTTCTAGTTGTTTAGGGAAGATTGGAGTCTTAGTGATTGGTGTTCGTGTAGTGATCCTTGAGTGTGTACCTAAGGAAAGGGTACCGCCGAGTTGGGTGGTTAGAAGACTGAGTTCCTCGTGAGCTTTTTGGATGGAGTTTGTTTACTCTATTGAGTAAATATAAGTGTGTAGAGTTGCGTTCTCTATGAGATTGAGTGGGTAGACCAGGAGTGTTTGTCTTGTGGACAAGGAAATTAGTGTTGAGACGTAGAGTTCTATCTACAATGATCCACTGTAAATCGTTAACCATTATATACAGCTTATTATGGGTTATCTAGGTACGATTGTGCCTCTTGCTCCCAACAGAGTGGAAAATTTGTTGGAACCTTGCAGCTGGGATATCCACGTGGTGTGTTTTTGATACCTTAAGGGTCTGAATTGTGTTCAATGTGGGACTTTGGATTAATAGGAATTCTTAAAGTGCGAAGAGTGGTTTGACCGTTCGAAAGAAAGATGCGAATGTACATGATAGTAATGATGAGCGGGGCAATGCAAGTGTAAGAGATTACAAATTGTTTAATCTGAGGCATGGTAGATTTGAAAGACTGATGGGTATGTGTGTGGTGTCATGAAGAAAGATGCGATTCAGTTTGTATTGGTGAGTGTGTGCTTGTCAGGTGTTTGATCCCTGTGATGTGCATAGTCCTAGTGGATCATAAAGTTCAAGTGGCAATGTTTGTTTTGTTTCGATGGTTGAAGGGCTAGAGTGATGTAGTGCAAGTAGTAATATGATTTGTGGTCGTTAATTGGCTGTAAGGGCGTGGGTAATTTTTGGGGTAATATGTGTAACCCATATGAATAATGCTCAAGTTTAGGAAACATGTATTTGGGTTGGAGGAGTAGTCCTCCGTTTACATTGGAATACAGCTGTGAATTAGACTGTCATTCGAGGAAGTTGGGAGAATTTTAGCGATGGTAAGACCTGTGACGCATAATGTTGTGGTTGAGAATATTTATTCTTCGGGAAGGAGTATGTGAGTAAGATGATGGTCATGGAGGGATCGACGGTGGCTAGTGCAGAAATGGTTGACTTTATCCTTGATGTTAAATTTTGTCGTGTAGTGACCCGACTCGTTTTGATTTAAACTGTTTAAAGGTTGATTTTTGTTAAGAATTGATGTCAGGATGAACGATGCTTGATGGATGATTCTAATATTTGTGAAATATTGGTGTTCGAAAGTCAAGCCTAATGATAGTATGACACTTTGGGGGTAGAAGCGTGTTAACATCCTTAAGTCACATTATCTCGGAAGAACGACCAGGATCATGGACTCAAGAAAGAAGCAATGTGGACCGAACGACTAGCAAAGTGTATTGATAGATATTAAGATTGCAAGAAGGTTTGGTGTGACTGGAGACGAATTTTGGGGACGAAATTTCTAAACGGGGGAAAGTTGTAACTGCTTAGTATGTGTTTATTTTGTGATTTTATGTTTTTGGTTAAGTGAGGAGATAGAATTAAATTTGGGCTTGAGTGCCACAAAAAAAAAATTTACTCGTTTACGGCTGACTTAACGATATGTGAAAGTGAAGTGGAGATACATGGTGATGAATGATTTTAATATGGCTAAGTTAGTGGAGAAATTCAAATATTTAGATGTGAATAAGGTTTGAAGTTTGAGTTGAGTTTTGGAAAAATTCGCGGAATTCAGCTTTAGGAGTCACTGCTCAAGCGGTGGGAGTTCGCTCGAGCGGACTATCGAGAAATTCTTGGACAATTCTAGAAGATTGGAGAATTTTGGGGGCATATATTTATATTCTATATATATATATATATGTATATAACCCACGTGAGAGGGAGAGAGACCACCCTCATTTCTTATCTCCTCCTCCCATCTTCTTCTTCTCCTTCCTCTCTTAGTGAGAGAAACCCAAACCCCATAAGAAACCCTAACCCTCCATCATTCAAAGTGAAGCTTTGAGGCTAGATTGGGAGTAACCAAGGATGAAAATCAAGTTTTGAAGCAAGGAGGTGGGAGATGAAGCACCAAGGAGGCAAGAACACCCAAGATCCAAACCCTAGGAGGGAGAAATTGGAGGAGTCTCAAGCTTTTGAGCAAATTTGAGGTAGGATTTAGATTATCTCACATGTCTTGCGTAGATTTGGGTTGATATTTTGCGTATATGAATAAAAATTGAGTCAATTGCATGCTTAATTTACGTATGGGTAGATTTGTGTGTGGGTTGAGTTAGTTTTCATAAAAGTGGACATTTTGGGAGATGATTTCCCCATGAAATTGATGATTTGTGGAATCAAAATGGGGCTTTGAGACTTGAATATAGTGTTTTTCGTTTAGAAATAAAGATTTGAAGCATGCTTGATCAATGGTTATGTGTTTGGAGGCTTGAAGCTCAAAACATGGGCAATTATGGATTTCTCTCGGGTGCCAGTACACTCGAGCGGAGCTCTGTCCACTCGAGCGTTCACATGGCAGAGAGGTGGGTGCTCGAGCGCCCAGAGTCCGCTTGAGCAGACTGACTGCGCAGGGCCAACTTTGTTAGATCATATCTCCTTCACCTGGACTCTGAATTGGGTCATTCTTATACTCAAATCGAAGCCCCAAAAGCCCTCTTTCCAACACGACTACTCTCACAAAAAAATTCATTTTATAGAAAAATTTATGATTAAAATAGTGAGTGTATTGTTGGGAATGTATACTGAAAAGTCATGCTTGTTATGTATTTTATTCTGGATCCCAGGCATATTAATGAGAAACATTTGAGATGCTTTTTGCATTTATGATTTCATATTTATATTTGTGATGTATGAATGCATAGTCCGTATATTCTATCCAGTATTTGACTC
>JAUMHN010407013.1:0-14962 GCA_032360265.1 Heliamphora ciliata
GTCGTGGTCGAGGTCCTACATATGTCCAGGTTCTAGAAGAAGAGGACTTTCATGCCCCGTTGGAATAGGTGGGTAGTGTTGACATTGTACAGGAGATGCTTACTACCATGAGGGCAATGGCTGAGGCAACTAGGGCTGGAGTGAGGGCCCCTGAGCCAAGGGCTTCTGTGGCAATGAGAGAATTCCAGCGGTTGGATCCTCTAACTTTTTCTGGGAAATCGAACCCCAAAGTTGCTACTGAGTGGCTGAAAGTAACCACGACGATCTTGGACACTCTGGAGATCGAGGAGGATGCTTTGCGTGTTAAGTTAGCAGTGTTCCAACTTTACGAGGATGTGAGGGAATGATGGAAGTTTGCCAAAACCACAATGAATAACACATGGGCCACTTTTATGAGAGTCTTCTTAGAGAAGTACTTTTTGAGATCTTCGAGGAATACGTACCTGGAGGAGTTCCACTCTCTTGTTCAGGGGAACGTTACTGTGGTACAGTATGAGGGCAAGTTTGTGAATTTGTCACAGTTTGTCTCTGAGATGGTGTCGACGGAGGAATTGCGCACCAGAAGGTTTGAAAGGGGCCTTCGACCTGCTATCAAGGATAGAATTGTAGCACTGGGTTTGTGTGTCTATATTGATATGGTGGAAGCCACTATTCGAGTAGAGAACTCGATGGCAGAGAGCCGCATAGTTAGGAAAAGTAAAGGCCAACACAGTGATGGAGGTACATAATTCCAGGGGCATAGGAAAAAGCGCCAATTGTCGTCTGGACCGAGTTCCCGTTCAATGGGAACGTATCAGTTGCAGTTTTCTACGCCTGCACCTTTAGTAGCCTCTGCAAGAAGGCAGAAATAGAGAGAGATCACTTGTTACTGATGTAGACATTTAGGGCATCGTTCATATGAGTTTCCACTAAGAGGACAGATTCAGAGTTCGGTGTCTGTCCAATCACAGTTGCAGTCACAGTCGCAAGGGAGAGACCCACTCGTGTGTTTTGAGTGTGGTCAGTCTGGACACATTCATAGGTATTACCCCAGAGGAGGGAATGTTCAGAGTATGGCGGGAGTGTCACTTGCTCCATCTGCCCAGAGACAACAGGCTCTGCAGCAACTTAGGGCTTAGACGTCTAGGTTTGCAGAAGGAGGTGCCTCAGCAAAGTCTGTGAGGTAGCCGATAGCTTAGAGTTATAGTGGGCAGGCCAGAGCACCACAGGCCAAGGCTTATGTTCTTACTGATTCTGGTTCTTCCAAAGCACCAGTAATGCCCGATGCTACAGCTACTCCATCCATGATCAGAGGTACTCTCCTAGTATGTAGTTCATGGGCCAATATTCTTATCGACACGGGAGCATTACATTCATTTATTTCCTCTGCTTTTGCATCTGCATTGGGGTTGGAGATAGACTTGTTGGGTGTACTTTGTGAGTAGAAACTCCGATCAGTGGGAGTGTGGTGTTGAGTAGAGTTTGCAGATCCTGTGAGTTAGGAGTTGCCGGTCGTTGTTTGGAGTTTGACTTTCTTGTTCTAGACATGACCACGTTTGATGTCATTCTAGGGATGGACTGGCTAACTATCTACCATGCTTTTATAGACTGTGAGTTACGGAGAGTGTCGATATGTATGCCTGAGGGTGACTGCTTTTACTTTGTGGGTGATCGGGATGAGGGCTTGGTGTCTTTGCCCAGTATTGCAGGGAATCGAGGGAATTTGGGGTTCCTCTTTTCTGCTCTCAGGTTGAATGAGTCAGTTGACGTTCAAAGGGAGCTACCCCCTGTGGTGTGTGACTATCCAGACGTCTTTCCTGGCGATCTATTTGAGTTACCACCGAGCCGAGATGTGGAGTTTTCTATTGATCTTGTTCCGGGAACTGCTCCCATTTCTATGCCATTTTACCGCTTTGCACGGACAGAGTTACGAGAACTCAAGGTGCAGCTGCAGAAGTACTTGAGAAAGGATTTATACGCCTAAGTACGTTGCCATGGGGAGCTCCAGCTCTTTTTGTGAAGAAGAATGATGGATCTTTGAGACTGTGCATAGATTACAAGAAGCTGAATCAGGTGACAGTGAAGAACAAGTATCCTATGCCAAGGATTGACAACTTGTTTGATCAGTTAAAGGGATCGTGTTGCTTCTAGAAGATTGACTTGAGATCAGGGTACCATCAGCTGAGGATTAGGGACGAGGACATAGCAAAGACCGCTTTTCGGACTCGTTATGGTCACTATGAGTTCCTAGTTATGCCATTCGGCTTAATGAATGCTCCCGCGACATTTATGAGTTTGATGAACCGTATCTTTCACCCTTATTTTGACAGTTTTGTGGTCGTGTTCGTGGATGAAATTCTTATCTACTCTCCCACGAGAGAGATACATGAGGAGCATCTGCGTATTATCCTACAACTTCTGAGAGAACATCGCTTGTATGCAAAGTTCGAAAAGTGTGAGTTTTGGATGTCAAAAGTGAGATTTCTTGGACACGTGGTGTTAAAAGATGGGGTATCCGTGGATTCATCAACGACTGATGCTGTGATGGATTGGCAGCGACCGAAGAATGTCTTTGAGATCCGTAATTTTCTGGGTCTGGTAGGTTACTATCGGCGGTTCGTGAAGGACTTTTCTAGACTTGCAGCGCAAAAGACGCGTCTTACGTGGAAGGGAGTTATGTTTATGTCGAGTGAATCATGTGAGTCAGCATTCTAGGAGCTGAAGAGAAGATTGACTAGCACACCAGTATTGATCATTCCTGAGCGAGGTTTAGGTTACACAGTGTATTGCGACGCGTCACTTGATGGTCTGGGTTGTGTCCTGATGCAGGGAGGTACGGTTGTGGCCTATGGATCTCGGCAGTTGAAGATCCTTGAGAAGAACTATCCGACACATGATCTAGAGTTAGCAGCAGTGGTCTTTGCCTTGAAGACTTGGCGACATTATCTTTACGGTGAGCACTTCGAGATTTTCTCTGATCATAAGAGCCTAAAATACTTGTTTTCACAGAAAGACTTGAATCTTCGCCAACGACGATGGATGGAATTGTTGGAAGACTATGACTTCGACTTGCAGTATCACCCAAGGAAGGCCAATGTTATGGCTGACGCACTTAGTAGGAGATCTTATGGTTCATTAGCTTCTATGGCTATACGAGAATGGGATATGTTGGGAGAGATCAGTGAGTTTGATCTGTGTCTTGGGGAGACAGGGAAGGATGTAACCTTATTTTTAGTAGCTTCACAACCTGCATTGGTTGCACGTGTGCTAGCAGCTCAGCAGATAGATCAGGAGGTTCAGATGATACGAGACCGTATTGTTAGTGGGAAGGACACTAGTGGATGGGTCGTGAGCTCAGATCAGAGTTTGAGATTTATAGGGAGGTTGTTTGTACTAGAGGTGTGCCGTACTGAGGTATTACATGATTTTCATCATTCATGTCTTGCAATGCATCCTGGAGGCACGAAGATGTATCACAACTTGCGTCGTCAGTTCTGGTGGACGGGATGAGGAGGGATGTGATTCGGTTTGTTTCTTGGTGCCTTACCTGTCAACAGGTAAAGGTGGAACATCAAAGACCAGCAGGACTATTATAGCCTTTCCCGATATCTGAGTGGAAGTGGGAGAATGTCACGATAGATTTTGTATCAGGACTTCCTAGATCACCGAAGGGACACGATGCTGTGTGGGTTGTGGTTGATAAATTAACGAAATTTGCACACTTTTTTCCCATTCGCGTGAGGGATTTGGTGGATAGACTAGGTAGATTGTACATCTGAGAGATAGTCCGACTACACAGAGTGCCTGTGACTATTGTTTCTGATTGAGATCCGCGTTTTACATCGCGCTTTTGGCAGAGTCTTCAAGTGGCTCTGGGGACGAGATTGACCTTTAGTACAGCTTTTCACCCACAAACAATGGTCAGTCTGAGAGGACCATCCAGATTTTAGAGGACATGTTGAGGGCTTGTGTGCTTGATTTTTGGGATTCTTAGAAGGATCATCTATCGTTGACAGAGTTTGCAAACAACAACAGTTATCGGTCCAGTATTGGGATGGCACCGTATGAGGCTTTATGTGGTAGGCCGTGTAGATTACCTATGTTGTGGACAGATGTGGGAGAAACTACCGTTTTGGGACTCGACTTGGTACGGGAGACGACAGAGAAGATTGCCTTGATCCGTCAGCGTTTGATAACTGCTCAAAGTCGCCAGAAGAGTTATGCAGATCGGAGGAGGAGACCATTGGAGTTTGCAGTGAGGGATCATGTGTTCTTGAAGGTCTCACCACGTAGAGGTTTGATGAGATTTGGCCGAAGCGGGAAACTATCGTCGCGTTTCATTGGACCATTTGAGATCCTTGATAGGGTTGGAGCAGTAGCATACCGTTTGGCTTTGCCACCTCAGTTGGCGTCTGTGCATAACGTGTTTCACGTTGTCATGCTTCGAAAATATGAGCCTGATCCTTCACATGTTCTAGATTGGACCGAGCTACGGGTTAATGATGATATTACATATAGCGAATGTCTAGTGAGGATTCTAGATACGAAGGAACAAGTGTTGAGAGGGAGAACGATTGCTTATGTTAAGGTCCTATGGCTTCATCACAAGGTAGAGGAAGCGACATGAGAGCTTAAGTCTGGGGTTCGTGCTAGATACCCAGAATTATTTACCCAGTGACCTTGTAGTGAATTTCGGGGTAGAAATTCCTTAAGGGGGGAGAGTTATGAGGCCCTGTACCATTTTATTTTTATGAGATATACATGTTTTATGTGCTTCTTTTGTTATATGTATATCCTCGGTGAATAGTTTATGCTTCAGTGTTGTAGAACAGCATGAGTAGATGTGTTTTACGCTTTCTCGGGTTTCGTTATAGTTTGTTTGGCTGGACCGAGAGTTGAAAAACCAATTTTGGTGTTGCCCAGCGGTTCAGTCAACTGGACGAGTGTCCCAAGTCGACTAAAGGGCGATCTAGTCGACTGGAGCTTAGGATCAGTCGACTGGACAATGGCGGTGGAGGAGTTTTCTAGATCTAAAACTCCTTCAGTCGACTGAAGTGGTCCATTCAGTCGGCTGAACCTGCTTTTTGGCCGAGACTGTATATAGTCCAGTATGCTTTTCATTTAGGAAACATTTTTTTCATTTCTAGAAACCTTTTTCTCTACCTTCTCTCTACTTTTCTACTATGCCTGGGCCTAGTTTTTAACAATCAGCTTATAGATCCTTGATATTTACGTTGTTAGCATCACTTTCATCCGATCAGATTCTCGTTCCGACAGGGTTCGAATTTTGAGGCTTCGAGTTTTGACTCTCAAAGGTAGGATCCTAAACTATGTTGTCTTTAAAGGGTGTTACGTGCAATTTTATGCTTTTCTACCGGTAAAAATGCTTACATATCATATTGTATGTTTTAAACCATGTTTATTCGAGTAAAAAGCATGATTTACTCTTTTATTGGTTTACTCCATGTTTTGAGATGCTATGGGTTTGGCGAGAGGAACCTTTGGGGTTGGACTCGCAGTATTATAGGTTTGGTGAGAGGAACCTCATAGGATTGGACTCACGAATGTGTATCTGGATTTTGATGTGATAATCAAAAATGACTGTGTTGAGATCTACGGATCAATTTAATTTGGGCACGAGTTGCTCCTCGGTGAAAGACCGAAAAATTGCGCAGAACGGGTTTCTCTGCCCGCCGGCTAGTGAACTGGGAAAGGATGCAGGTCGTATCGAAAGTATAGGGCGTCCAGTTACTTCACGGGCCTAGTGTTGGCTAGGTGGTAGTAAAGTGACGGGGTCTATATGCTCGCTCGGCATCGGTGCTTATGTTTTAAAGCCATGAGTTGATGAGATCATGTGACAAGTGATGACAGCGTGCGTGTGTGGGCGTGCATGTGTGCGTATGGGCTTAAACCTGGGATTTTATGAAATAAAACCATTTTTGGGGCTACTTTGTGATATGTGATTGCATATCCTACTTTATTTCATCATAGTCTATTTCTATTGGGCTTCGTCTCATGTAGTGAGATTTGTTAAAATCTTTTTCAGGTGTTAATGTGGATGATCAAGAGGTGATGATCTAGATACGCCTGTGGTGGCGGGAGACTGTTTATAGTTTTTCTTTTTGTTATAAAAACATGTATTTCTATAGTAATTGCCTGTTTCTAAAAGTATGTTTTGTAAGCCTCTAGGTTGTATGTATAAATGTATGAACAGGTGTGTATGTTGCACTAAGAGTGAAACCTGGGGTACTCTTTTAAATTCTAAAGGTTGTAATAATTTTAGACATTTGTTTTATTAGTAAAACTCTATCTTTTTGTAAAAATGGTGGTTTTGAAGGCTTTTCATGTAACCTTGAATTTGGGGCGTGACATTTATCAATGTTCAGGCTACGATGAGTTACACTCACTCCTATAGGTTTCTTAGATGAAATGTCAGGAAGTGTAATGGCAATTATCGCCTTAATCACGTCGACTACAAAGAAGTCTTCCTCTTTCGGAGGTTGTTGGTAGGCATTGAATACATTCAGCTTCATGCGCATCTTCCCAAAACATACATCTATCACTCTAGTCCTACAATTAATGAAAACATTGGTCGTAGCCAAGAAAGGTCGACTAAATATGATGAGAATTTTCTTTTTAGGGTTATTCATTGGCTCCATATCAAGGATGAAAAAATCATCTGGGAAGAAAAACTTATTGACCTTGACAAGGACGTCCTCTATTATGCCTCGTGGTACCTTAATAAATCTATTGGCCAATTTGAGGGTGATTGACATGGGCTGGCTTTAACTCTCCCAGACCAAGTTGTTCACATACTAAATCGATGAGTATATTGACACTAACCCCCATATCAAGGAGTGCTTTATCGATTGAATGATTCTCTATCGATTGAAATGTCTCCGATTACACACGAAATTGTAGGAGCACTAGGATCCTTGAGCTTAGGAGAAGTGTTGTGTGTGAGAATGGAGCTCACCTGCTGAATAAGAAGGATTTTCTTAGACACATGTATCCTATTCTTGCGCTTTTGAGTGTGAAGGTTCTTAAGAAACTTGCCATATGATGGGACTTGCTTCATAGCATCCACAAGAGGGAGGTTGATTTTGATTTGCTTAAACACCTCCATAATGTTTTCCACGGTTGCTCTCTTCTTTGCAAAAGGGGATGGTGAGTTAAGACTAGAAGGGAATGATACTTTTGGCATGAATAATACTGGAGCGGGCTCGATAGAGAAGGAAAGGACTGGGCTTCGTCTTTAGGCAATTGAAGTTTTTCAACTCCAGAATCCTTGGAGTTGGTAAGAGACTCCCCTAAAGTATCCGTAGAATTTCGGGCCTAGTATCAAGTACTCACCCATTCCTTAGGGCTAAAATTGCGTTTGCTTGCAAATGGTAGGTACTATTTGCTTGCAAACTCTCAACTACATATTGACTGTTGAGTGTTGATAAATTTTAGCATATCTTCTATTTATCTATTTTCATTGCAAAGAAAAATTTTACCGCGTACAAAGTGTTTAATGAATTGAGACAATGAATAAATGTTACTTGTTTGATGGGTGACCGACTCTAAATGTCCTATCACAACAAAAAAAACACTTTTGTTGACCAAATATTGTTTGGTCGGTGAAAGTACAGATTTTCGACGACCAAATACAGTCTGGTTGGCGAAAGTGTAGACTTTCAGCGACTAAATACATTATAGTCAGCAAAAGTATAATTTTTCGCGACTAACATAGTTTGGTCGGCGAAAGTATAGAGTTTTTCGCAGCCAAATACATTTAAATATAATTTTTCGTGACTAAACACAGTTTAGTAGTCAAAATTATAGTGTTTTCTGCGACCAAAAATAATTGGTCAACGACAGTATAATTTTCCGCGATTAAACACAATTTGGTTGGCAAAAGTATTGAGTTTTCTGTGACCATATATAGTTTGGTCGGCGAAAGTAAATACTTTTGGGGCCCAAACTTTATTTGGCAGAAAGTTTGGTTCCAATACTCGTAAAATTCTTTAATCCTTTCATGACCAAAACATTAGTTGGCAAAAACTGCTTATATAAAAACGACATTGTTTTGGTTCCTAATTATCTATACTATTATTAAAAAAAAAATACTCTATTTTGGTTTCTCGAAGTCAATCATATTTTTTGTTCCAAAAACTATATTTATAATGGTTTAGATTTTAATTTTAAAACTTAAACAATTTGTGGGATTAGTTATATAACTACCAAAAAATACTTAAAAATAGTAATAGAAAATAAAATTCTCTTATCTTGTACTATTGTTACATATGTATTTTACTATTAAGTATAAATAATTTTACACTTTCCACATTATCCACCTCTTAATAAGTTTTATACAATTTTTTTAAAAATATAATTTTTTATTTTTTAGAAAATATCTAGTACTATTAATTATTAAAAAAGAATATTAAACTTACATTACGAGGACTGCACGTCTAGCTAGTTAAATATATGTTTAGAATAATAAAAATTAATTTGATAATTTCATGAATAATCTTGATTGTAAAGATAAATTTAGCACTTTTATAACTTTATTTTTTAATTTATATATTTTTAAAGATGTTTATAAACAATGTACAAATTTTGTTTCCAACAAAAGGATGAAAACCCTAGTTAACAAATAATTGCGTAAAGTGTAAACCGCCTATCCATTCTCACATTCTTAGGCCAGAGTCTCATCATCTCACTCACACAGTCTCAATCTGAACTCTCACGCCGTAGGCCTCCCCACTGACGCCTACCCACCGACGCCTCACCGTCGATGCCTCACCTCTTGGCCCCTTGTTGTTTCGTTGTTCACGACTCACGGCGCTCACGCATCACGGCTTGATGCCTCGTCGCAACCCTAATGCCACATCACCGATTTGCTGTCTCTCTCGTTGATTCAATGATAGAATCATCATTAGTTACTCAGCTCTCTCTTCATCTGTTCGTCTTCGTCACCTCGTCAGTTTATCTTCTTCGTCTTCTCTCATATCAGATCTCCCCTTTTCTCATTTTAATATTCAATTTGTGCATTGCACCACCACACCTTGAATTATTGGAGTTTTGATAGGTTTAGCATTGATTTGAGTGGAACTAATTTTAAGTGTTAAGTCTTGTCATAGGTAGGACTTGCTGCCTTCTAAATCCACCAGTGGTTTCAAAACAAATTGTACAGTACATGCCTTTAACTTCTAGTTAAATGCTTTACGTTGTTGGAAATTTGCAGCAATTTTTGATTGGGTATAACATCTTTAAGAAACAAATAGTTTTTTTTAGAACATTTATGATTATAGAATGAAAGATAATTTGTTTTTTATTAATCTTTGTATGCACAGGACATGTGAGACCCGGTCCCGTTTTAAATTTTAGTAATTAAATATTACGTGATAATTTTCTGGTGCGGTATTAATTTTGAGCTATATTCTTGTTATATATGTAAGGCTAGTGGGCCGGGTAGCTTTTTAATAAGCTTTGTTGGATCTGCCTGTGTGTGTGAAGGCTAAAAAAATTTAATTTGGGGATAATTTGGGTTTTAGTAATTTTCGAATATGAAAGTTTTGTATTAATATTAAGTTAAAAATATTAATTTCAAGGTTATTAATGCATGAATGTGGGTTAAAAATGCATCGTGGAATTAAAATTTGTGTGCTTTGGGTGGGGAGTTGGCCCCACACCCTTAGCTTTCCTCGGAAGCTATTGAAAAACCAAACCTTCCAATTCTTCTCCTCTCTCCCCAACGTGCTCCCTTCCCTCTATTTTTTTTTCTTTTCTCTCCATTGATGAAGCTTGAGATCCACCCATCTTCTCACTATGATTTGAAGACAAAGGTCTTGGGATTGATCAAAAACACAAAAACAAAAGTTGATCTGGGTGTTGAGAGCTACATTCCTAACATAGTGAAATTTTGATTTGGTGAGTTCGGGTCCTTCCACAGGTGTTCGTGTGATATCTTGGTATCCCACATCAGAAAGGGAAAGGGAGTTCTTAGGTTATAAACGAAAATCTTAGACCCTGACATTCAACGAGATCTTTTCTCAAGTGGTAGAAATCCTAGCAGAACTCCGCAGTTAAGCATGCTTAGGCGGGAGTAATGCAAGGATGGATAACCCCCTAGGAAGAACAAAACAGTGAGGGCTTTGCCCAAAGTGGATAATATCATTGCTATGTGAAGGGTCGGGGTGTTACAGTTCAGGTTGTGTTAAAGTTTCGGATTTTTAACCCAAAAGGTAGAGTTTCAACTAATCTTGAATAAATTACAATGATATATGATTAATTTTGTTTATTTATGAAAAATGATTCGAAAACCCTTTTTCTTTGAAACCCTAGATCTTGGGAGCTTGTGAATTGAAATTAGAAGATGTTAAGAAAGATTTGGGTTTGGAATAAAATTGTGTTAGAGTGAGAGATTAGAGGTTTAATTGAGTTAAACGAGTGGTATAAATTGTTATATGTTGAGTTTCTTATGGGAGTTGAAGATCGTGACTTTTTCGGGGTTGAGTTTAATGAATTGGGGGGTTTTGTGTGAAAATTGAGAGTTTGGTGGATGATTTGATCCAAGTTTATCCTCTTGGGAGATATTGGGATGAGTTTTTGATTATGTTTTCCTGGTTTAAAATTGTATTTAACAAGGTTTGGTAGCCTAAAACTCACCTCCTTGAGAAAAATTGTGGTTTGAGATTTAGTTTTCAAAATACAAAATTTTCTAGTTTGCTCTCAGTTAAGTGGCCGATCGAGCGGTGGTGGGTCCGCTTGAGCGGTTTATTACCAGAGATGGGTGTTTTGGTCTTGGCCAGGTGGTCGCTCGAGTAGTGGTGGGTCCGCTTGAGCGGACTCACCTTGGCTGGATTTAAGTTTTTATTTTCTTAAATAAAAAGTATTTTTTCATTCGGGCTTTGTTCCGGGACCCCTTTTGATAAAACAAAAGCCCAGGAGTTTTCTTCTTAATAGTTTAACTCTCTTTTCTAAGATTATTTTGGAGAAAATAGTTTTGTGAAACCAAGGATGCAAGGCATTTTACAAGAAGTTTACCTTTGGACTCGAATGATTGTCGTGAGTTCTCGTAGGTGGGTCATGCGCCTTAGTATATTGGATGTGAGATGGTGATAGTCTGGAGTTACTTGAAATTTTAGTTATAATAATAGGTGAAAGGCTTGGGGCTCATTTGATGTCTTGTTTGGGTATGAAAATTAGGTTTGGTGGGAATCTAGGTGATGGGGAATTTTGTTTGAGATCTCATTTGTTTTCAATATGAAGGATTAAACCTATGTTTGGAACTTAATTGGAACTCCACAATGAATTTGAATTCAACTCAAATGTTGGTTTTGTGTCAAATCCTTGAAAATGTTATCTTTTTAAATAATTTGAAAATTTATGATCGAATTGGAGTTCTCTGTTCAAAATCATGTTAAGCATGAAATTTATGAAATTTTTCATTGTTAGTTGTGATTTGGACGAATTGCCGTATAGTGAATACACAAGATATTTAAGGTGAAGAAAAAAGTAAGGGTCGAGGGACCAATGTTATTGTGGATTATTATTACAATTTAATTATTGATCATATAGCGTATACATGAGGTATTTAGGTGAAAATGATAGTAATGGTTAATGGACTGATATTATTGATGATATGTTGTACATATATAAATTGAGATGGTTATGAAATTAATTTGGGCTTACATTGCTCTATGGTGAAAGACTGAAAACTTACGCAAGATGGGTGCCCTACTCTTCGATTAATTCCATAAAAGAGTGCAGGGGTGCCCTACCCTTCGGATGGTGTTCCCAAAAAAGTGTGCATAATTGGGTTGGGTTGCCTATCCTATGGTGAAAGACGGTAAATCATGGGAAAGATGTATGGAATATTGTGTAGATAACATCTAATTAAGTTGTTAAAGAATGGAATTAATTATGATCCACTAGAGTTTGAATAGTTGATCAAGTATATGACGTTTTGCATGTGAACCTATGGATTACTTGTGTGGGATACATCGTGGTGAGTAATGTGTTTTGAATTAGAGTAGGTGAGTGTGCGCCCACTTAGTGATTAGCCTATGTGGCATATGTAGCCAGTGTAGCGTATATTAGCCTTAGTGATAATAATAGTCATGTGGCATTTTGATTGCATGGGATTTCAGTTTGAGTGGTATCATGGGATTTGATAAGCCCATAAAGTGAGAGTTGTGAAAGTGTAGATTGTAGAATTTGTTGAGGATCGGTAAAAGGGTAAACGTTTGTTTGGATTGCGCACAAATCACGAGAAAGTGTATTCTTTGGAGTTTTAATAGTTTGGTTGGGAAAATTCTCTATATCTTGTATTAATGGTTTAAGACTTTCCTTTTTGTATATAATGCATTTATTCCTGCATAATCGTATCCTATTGAGCCTCGGCTCATGGTGTTTGTTTAACACCTGTTTCAGGTATTGAAGGCAATTCGATGGTTTAATGGCAAGGGACGAGGTATTGATTATCTTCTATGAGTTGGGTCCATGTAATATATATTGTTTTGATTATGATATCATTTTTCTTTTGGGTTGTAATTTAACTCCTATGAGTTGTAAGGCCTTAAGGCTAATGTCTTGTGTAATGGAAAGATTATTAAATGATGATGCGTTTTCCTAAGGTTGAATGTACAAAACTATCTTAATTGTTGAGGTTCTTGAGTTTTGGGGGCGTGACAGGTCACATGTTTATTTTATAAATTTTCAATAGTTTGCTCTAGTGAGACTTTTTTAATGCATTGATGAATAAGTATTATGAATCGTTTTGAATAATTATATAAATTATTGATTACATGTTTATTTGTATATGGATCACAAGTTTATTTCGTGAATTGATAATTATTTGTACTAGTTAGTGCTTTTTTTATGAAGTTGTGAATAATAATAATAATAATAATAATAATCGTTGTCAATGTAAAACTCATGTTACAGGTTGATATATATGAGTGAAAATAACTATAGAAGTATTAAATGTTTTTTTAAAAAAAATTAAAATTCAAAATCTTTTCACAACCAAAATATTAGGTCGCAGAAAACAACCTTTGGCGACTAAATCATTTGGTTGGCAAAAGGTATTAAAAAAATTAAAGGTTCCTACCGACTACACTATTTGGTCGCAAAAAACAGCTTTTCCGACTAAATGCATTTGTCGGCCAAAGACCCTTCACTTTTGTTCGACCAAACAATTTGGTCGCCAGTGCCTTTCTTTACCGACCAAAATTCTTTTGTGACTAATCAAGTTTGTCGGCAGAAGTATATATTGCCAACAAAAAAATTGGTTGGGAAAAACCTGAACCTTTGGCGACCAACTCATTTTAGGTCGGCAAAACTCCTTACCGACCCGCTATTATCGACTAAACTGGAGACCAAAATATTTGATCGGCAAAAGGGTTTGACGGCCAAATAATAACTTTTGCCGACTAAAGTTTTAGTCACAGAAAGGGATTTTTCTTATTGTATAATTATATATATCCTTCTAAAGAGTAATAAAACTTTTACAATGGTAACTCTCCTAAAATGTATCAAATGCATAGGCTTCCCTCTTACTACAAAGTCAGAAAAAAGGCAGTGCATAGGCAACTTACCCAACCTCTTTTTTTTCTTCTGAATGGGCTAATTAAAAAGTTCTTTAATGAGTTTGCTCAACATTACTAACAAAACCAACAATTCTCCAAGATATAATATGATAAATAAATCTCCATTCAAAACAATGATAAAAAAAAACTGATATTAAGGCTCCATTTGTTTCAATGAATGTTTTTTTGTATTCTTTGGTATTTGGTACGATGAAAATTAGAAGTCAATGAAAAATTTAAAGCCTGGGGTTCCAGGGGTATAAGGTCTTGGGGTTCCAGGGGTTTAGATTCCCGAGGTCTCGGGGATTCAAGTTCTCGGGGTCTCGAGGGTCTGGGGTCTTTGCGGTTCGAGGGCCCACGGTTCTGGGGTCTTGGGTCCTAGAGTCTGGGGTCTTGGGGTTTTAGGTTCTCGGGTCCTGGAGGTCCGTGGTCCTGGGTCCTAGAGGTCTGTGGTCCTGGGTCTTCGGATTTTAGGGGTTCAAGGGTCCTGGGTCCTGAGGATCTGGGGTCCCTGGAATCTTGGGGGTCCCAAGGGTCTAGGGTCCCGGGGGTCCAGGAGTCACTACCACCACCGCCACCATTGCCACCAATTTAAACATTACCACATCTACTAATACCATAATTTTCAAAGTCGCAACCAAACACATTAAAAATATTTTCCAAAACATATTGAAAATATTTTCTACTAAAAACATTTTCATAATGAAAATATTTTTTTGTTGAAAAAACGAAACCTAGTTCAGATTTACAACTCTGGATGCTCGTTGAAATTTCTTCATCCATATCAAGTCATGGAAATCCAAAATCTATGAAGGTGTTCTATTTCATTATTTTCTAAGTGAGAAGTACAAACATATTTACATTAGCAACCACAAAAATTTTTAGTCATTCTTCTTCCATGGTAACTCCAACTCATTATCCGAATCAAAACAGTTAATAAACATACATACAAAATTAGAAGCCATATAGATATTATACAAAGTAAAAATATCAAATAAAACTGGATTGAGGTGAATAAAAATTATAATAGATAGTATCTCATTTATAAAGAAAAAAGAATATGACTGTTGAAAAAACATAGTCATTAGAAAAGTGACTGTTGAAAAAATATAGCCGTTAAAAAAGTGTTCGTTTTAAAAGGCTCTCATTTTGACTTTTCAAAATGGATAGTATGATCCGTCAAGAAGATGTGGTTTACCGGTAGAGACGCCTTTTCTAAGAAAATCTATTTGTTGCAAATCAAATAAGGATCACACTTATAAAAAAAAAAGTTTAAAAAAAGTTCAAAGTGTCCTACTCTGATACCAATTGAAAATTTTCATTTGTAGATTGATTTGCACTAATTGATTTAATCAAAAAAGACAAACGCCACAAAAAAATAACTAAATAATCACACAGTCAAA
>JAUMHN010407023.1:0-14954 GCA_032360265.1 Heliamphora ciliata
AAAATACTCCAATCTACTGGTACAACGAATCGTTAAATATTTGTACTCTTCGACTCTTAAACTTTGCACACACAAAGAATGTAATGTAGAAAGAAAAAATAGGATGCCAAATTTGTGCACGAGGATGTGTTTAAATAACTATTGAGGTGACTTTTCGTAAAAGTCACTGCACCGGTTTAGAACTGATGTAAATGTTCATCGTTGGCGCTCAAGGGCTCTGCAAGCCTCATCTTCTGGTCTTGTTTGAAGCACATGGGCGCTCGAGCGCTCTATTCTGAAAATTTCACTGTTGGGTTTTGACCCATTGAGTTAACAGTAATCGAATTTTTTAAATTCAAATTTTAAAAATTTTATTTAAATAAAAATTTAAATAAATTTTCTCTAAAAATATATAAGCCACTCAGATCGGGCCGACCCACGACCTGGACTTGGCCAGTCGGCGGCGCGTGCGTGTGAAATGAGTCGAACCCAGCATTAAGTAGGTCATCTTCCGTCCACAAAACTAAGTACTCTCAATGGACCCTCCTCTTAGTCCAACTCTAGCTTATATATGCTCATTAAGTTTCTCATTCACCTCTTTTCGAATTTGAGTAAATGAATATACATCATTCATCTCCTCGCGGAGGAGAACACGTAGCACTCCAAACCTAACTCAAAAGACGTATGGATTCAACATTTATTTTGGCCCAAAGTTTACAAAAAGTAAGACTATTAGAATCGACTTTAACACAAAATGCACTCTTATTAATTTGTGACTACAAAATTAAAAATGCCATAATTTTTATTCTACAAGTTTGTTTTGTATAAAATAAACCTTTTTGTAGCTCAGTTGTTGAGATTTATTAAACTAAATCCAAGATCGATGCAAAATTTTTAAATTGTACGTATCTAAATGTCACTATCAAAAATTTATATCATTAATGACAAAGAATAGATTGTATAAGCAAAATAACTCGACGCATCTTTAAAAAATAGTTGAATTATTGAGAAAATATAATTCTAAAGAAGTTCCTCTCACATTAATTATAGTGGTTACCGATTACTATAATCGTTTCTTTTTTTAATGATTTTAGAGATAAAAATAAAATAATAAATACCTAAAACAAATCTCAAAAAATTACACAATCAATTTTGAGTAATCCTAAACATGTATCTCAAATGCGTGGGAATTAACTTTTAAAAATTTGATTATGTTAATAAAATAATGCTATGAACTCAGAAACAAAACTAAAAAAATTATTCAAAAGTAATTTGAATGGTTAAAATTTATATTTAATAAAATATAGAGCACACTTCAAATGAATTATTATAGACCGCTAGAGGATTGTTAGATAAACATTAAGTTGGTAGTTGTCTCATTATTATAATATGCTTTATTTGTATTTATCCTATCTTATACACTAGGATATATATAGTCTAAACTCCTAATAATACGTGCAATTGAAATTCATTCGTCGTTATACAAGTTTATCAACTTCGTTTTTAATATTTAGTTGAACTTGGTGTCAGAGTCATGAGTGGCTTAGCTAACCTATGGCTACTCTTTCTTCTTCTTCTTCTTCTTCTTCTTACATCGCTACCAACCTATCTTTACCTTCTATAATCAATTGCATATATTATTAGGAGTTTAGACTATATATATACTAGTACTAGTATACAAGATAGGATAAATACAAATAAAACCTATCACAACAACAGAAACACTATTTCTTCCGAAAGAATCTATCAAAATTTTTGACCGAAAGAAATAATGCGTCCTTCTGTTTGTAGTTCAAATATTCCTATACTTGGATTATGGCCAAAAATATTTTATATATTGTGTGTTTTTAATATGTTTTTATAATAAAATCGTTTATTTTGTAGTATTTATTAATTTTATTACTAACATAAAAATTAAATTAATTAAATATTTTTAACAACATGATCTGATTATTTTTGTTTGCCCTTGTTTTTTGTAAAATTATATAACCATTCATTTATATTTCAACAAATGTGATCTACTCACAAAGTTATTAATGTTCATTCAATTTAATTTTTTATAAAAATAATTTACTTAATAAATATTACATAATAAATAGTTTCGATCATAAAAATATATTAAAAAAATCAGAGTAATAAATTAATTGCATTCGAAACAAAAAATACTGAGAACATTCTCAGTGTCAAAAACAGTAAAAATATTCTTAGTGTCAAAAACTGTGAGAACATTCTCACTGGTGTATTTGTGTCTATGTATATATATGTGTATATTATACAACAATACACTACAATTAAGGAGTCTTTTGTTATTGAGGAGGCAATGAGAAAAGAATATGCTATCACTGATAAAAAATACTAAGGACATTTTCAGTGTAAAAAATAATGAGAACATTCTTAGTGTCAAAAATAGTGAGAATATTCTAATTGGTGTACATTTATATATACAGTTTTTGTGTAGAGTCCAGATTAGCACAAGTTGAAACGTACTGTTTTGCTGGATTTTCATTTAGTTCGTTAAATTATCTTATTTTAGTTAGTGTCGATAAATTAAAGAACATGGCTAGGAAAGAGAGTCATCTTCTTCCTCAAGTCTTTTTTTTTAATCAGCAAAATGAAGCCCACAAACTTGATATCACTGGCAGCCCTAGATTTGTATTCAATCTCCCAAAGAACAGCTATTGACAACCCCTTTTGAAACAACTGAAAGCCCAAAAACTTGATATCATTGGTAGCCCTAGATTTGTCTTCAATCTCCCAAGGAACAGCCATTGACAACCCCTTTTGAAACAACCGGAAGCCCAAATACTTGATATCACCAGAGCCGCTAAGAATCGAAACCTCAATCAGCAACTTGAAGCCTTCAAAAGGTATCCTGAAACCTTCAATGAACAACTCAAGCCCTTCAATCTGCAACCTACAACCTTTAATCGACTACCATATATTCACCTCCCTCAAGCCAGATAAACATATAACTGTCAGCACAATGTCGAATTGCTCCAGTCCATCCGAAAGCAATGACAATTTCTTTTCCTTTGAATGTTTGGCTATGGTTCCCCAAGACTTTTTGTTGTTGCTGGTGGTTAAAAAATTCCTTGATCACAGGGGAGTCGAACTCCAATTATTGATGATGATATCACAGAGTCTAGCATGATGAGGGGAGGATGCTTGAGCTTGCATCTAGCAATGGATAATGAGGAGATGGCAGAGATCATATCCTCGGCATGTTCTTGTGTATCTCCGCGTTCAGCGAAGCCAACACCACCTCGGTCTCTAACTCCCTCTCTTTTAGCAACTTCAGCTCCGACTTCGTTTCTTCGAGCTCGGATTTGAGCCTCTTTATAGCGCCAGGAATGACATTTTCTTCTTTGTTGTCGTCGTTGGGTTTCATCGGACTCAAGAGCAAGAGCTTTTTCCATAACAAGTCTTGCTTTGGGACGGCGGAGTGGTTCGGTTAATGTTTTGATCATATTATTCGGGATCGGTAGCACACCTCACTATTTATCAACTCAATATTTAGCAGCCCCTTCCATTGCTTATCATCCGTGAGTCGTCTTCTGACACCAGTGAATCATCTTGCTTCACTATTGCCAATAAACTTCCACATTGGTGTAGAGTTATGGTTAAGGAAATTGATGCTCTACTTTGTAATGCCACTTGGACCATAGTTTCCTCTACGCCTCATATGAATATTATTGGCTGCAAATGGGTCTATCGCATTAAAAGAAGAGCTTATGGAACTATTTAAAGATATAAATATTATTTTGTGGCAAAATGATTTAATCAACACTATGACATTGACTATTCTAAGACCTTTAGTCCCGTGGTGAAGTCAACAACGATTCATGTTATTTTAATGCCAGCTATTTCCCGTGGTTGGTCCATTTACCAACTTGATATGCACGATGCCTTCTTCCATGCTACAATTGCAGAAGAAGTGTATATGTCTGAATCCCCTGGATTTGTTGGCCCAAATCATTCAACTCATGTCTGCAAGTTACACAAAAGTTTATATGGTCTCAAACAAGCCCCTCGAGCTTGATTTCATCGTCTTACTACTCAAGTGCTCAACCTTGGTTTTCGCAGCTCCAAAGTAGATTGTTCGTTGTTCATCTACTCTCAGCATGTTCACGCCCATGTTTTAATTTGCATGGATGATATCATCATCACTGGCAACTCCAATCCCATGTTATCTTCTCTTATTCGTCAATTGAGTCAGGATTTTTCATTGAAAGACTTGGATTCCCTCAGTTATTTTATTGGGTTAGAAATCGTTCCTCAAACCAAATGCATTCTTTTATTCCTACGAAAATATATTATGAATATCCTCAATAAGTTCAACATGGAGAATTCTAAGGGCGTTCACACTCCTATCTCACCTTTCACTAAATTAACTCAGTTTAGTGGACCCATTCTCACTAATCATACTCACTATTGGCAAGTAGTTAGCATGCTGCAATCTCACTTTAACAAGGGCAAAAATTTCTTTCACCATTAATAAAGTTTGTCAGTACATGTATTACTCGGCGGAGCTTTATTGGACGGTTACCAAACAAATTTCGCAATATCTTTGGCAAACACCTAAATATTAGCTTACTTATCTCTCGCACAAATATTATAAAGCTACAAGCCTTTTTTGATTCTGATTTGGCAAAATGGAATCGAAAATCCATTGGGCAACTATGCTAATTATTCAGGGTCCAATTTTATCTCTTGGGCCTCACATAAGCAACGAACGGTAGCTCGCTCTTTCACTGAATCTGAATATAAAGCCATAGTCGACACTGCTGCGGAACTAACATGGATTCATTCTTTTTTATATGAACTTGGCTTGTACGTCCCCTCTCCATCGATCTGATGGTATGATAATATTGGTGCAACATATCTCATGACTAATCTAGTCTTTAATGCCCAAATCAAGCATGTAGAAATTGATTTTCATTTTGTACGCGATAAAGTTGCTCGCATGGATCTAGCATTTAATGTATCAGCACAAAAAATCAAGTCATTGATATCTTTACCAAAGGGTTATCATTGTCCCATTTCCAATTCTTACATTCTAAGCCAAACATACTTCATCGACGCACGTCAGTTTGCCGGGGACTGTTAGATAAACATTGAGTTGGTAGTTAACTCATTGTTGTGAGAGGTTTTATTTGTATTTACCACGTCTTGTAAACTAGTATGTATGTGTGTGTGTGTGTGTATATAGTCTAAACTCTTAATAATATGTGGAAGTGAAATTCATTCTTCATCATGCGAGTTTATCAACTCCATTTTAATACTTAGGTTAACTAGGAACAACTCTTGATAAGCCAAACTCAACACTCCACCTAGCCATCATGTGTTGCAAAATGATGGGACAACACTATAAAAGCCAATTCTCAACTCCTGATTATATATGTTCATCCATTGCTAGTAAAGGCAAGTAACAACATCCACTCTACTATATTCTTTTTTTCCTCAAAGCTCTATCAAACTTGCGCATCAGAGGGTCTTTAGCATCCCGCTGGCCGAGAGGCTTGATTGTAAGAACATAGAGGGAGGAGGTTGATGTGGGCTTTGTTATCTTCTTATTCGTTGGGCTTTCTTATTTATTATTATGTGTGTATATATTTTTTAGGCTCACACAATTGACGCCATCTATGGGAACGATAGAGTTTGATGAGGAAGATAACTCCCGCCAAATGAATCATGCTTTTAGCCCCATTTCGACCAAGATTTGTGATCTCTTTCTCTCTCTACACTTCTTCAAAGATCAAGATTCTTACTTTACACTTTTTTAAGTATCTATAGAGATCATGCTTCTAGTTTCTCTCTCCAAAAATGCCCTTGTTGTAAGCTGAATGCCTCTTTTGTCTCACCCTTATCAAGAAGGCTAGGGCTACAACTCCCACCTCATGCTAAAGTGAGAAAGTTCTCTAGTTGCCTCAATCTTATCGATAAAAGCCTAGGAATGGATGATGGGTGGATTATCTACTATTTTGATTGGATTAAAATGAAACCCTAGCTACTCAATGCTCAGTACTTGACTACTAATTCATTCCATGCTCAGTTACTTAACTATTTAGCTACTTATTTGGCTCGGTGTACCAATTTAGGTGCCATGCTCAAATCAATGGAGCATTGTTTGGCTAAAGCTTTGAACGTGAGCTACACATTTCATTCACTTTAACGGGAAACTTGTATCAAGAGCAAGCCAAACATTATCGAGAATCTGAATGAAGAATTCTCAAAAGGGTTAGAAAATCCAAATTGAAGTTTCTTAGAACGAAGGAAACTCAGATGGGTCCATATGTTATATTACCAGTCTGTGCAAGAACTCAAGCCCCTATTAGGTTATTCATCAGAATACAGATCGCAACTTATTTTTCACTAATTGATTCTCATTCTTCTATTCAAACTTCTAACCAACTTTACACTTGTGAAGCAACCCTAGCACCAGATTCTTAGCCGGCTGATAGCACCGACAAGCCGAGAGGCATGGTGTTGACTAGATGCTCACATTACTACTGATTATTAGCACTAGCAAGATGAGAAGCTTGGTGCCGACCAACCGAGAAGCCCGATGTTGACAAGCAGTGTCAACCAATCAAAAACCTAGTTGCTGACCAGTGGCACTGACCAACCAAGGAGCCTGTGCTAACTAGTTGAAAAGTTTGCGTCAATCAACCAGTTATCCTTTTCATTAGCAGGAATAGCACCAATGTGCTTAATGATGCCAATTTAAGGGGTAGCTATATCACCAAAAGAGCCATAAAGCTTGATGTCCATGTCTAACCTTTGCCGCAATCAATAATCTTTTCATTCGCAATTGATTATCTAGGTATCGACCTCAATATTGAATACCTAACCAAAAGCCGAAACAAACCATGTCTGAAAAATTAGAGCCAAAGCACCAAGGAAGCTCATAATGCATGACCTCCTTGCCGCTGAAATGCTTCAAAGTGCATGGTTACATGGCTTCCAAAGAACTAAGGCATAAATGCCCTAACCAACCTAGGCATCAACAAATACCTAGCTTGGCTAGGCACAAACTCTAACTCGCCTAGGAACTAAAGTCATAGCTCATTTAGGCACAAAATCCCTAATCTACTTAGGCACTAATAAAGTCCTAGCTCGTCTAGGCACTAAAATCCTAACTCGCCAAAGCACAAAAACCCTAACTTGCCTAGACACCAACAAAGCTCTAACTTGATTAGGCACAAAATCCCTTACTTGGCTAGGCACAAAGTCCTGACTCGACTTGCCACAAAAACCTTAACCCATCTAGGCACCAACAAAGCCCAATCTCAGCTAGGTATAAAAGCCACCAAGACACCAACAAAACTCTAACTCAGCCTTAGCTCACCTAGGATGGACCTAGCTCCACTAAGCACAAAGCCGTAGCTTGCCTAGGCACCAAAGCCTTAGCTCGCCTAGGCACCAAAGCCGTAACTTGGCTAGTTATTAAAAGTCCTAGCTTGGCTAGGCACAAAGCCCAAACTTGCCTTGGCACAAAAAAAAACCTAGCTCGAGTAGGCACATTCCCTAGCTCGTCTAGGCAATAAAACCCTAACTCAGCTAAGCACAAAGTTCTAGCTCATCTAGGCACCAAAGCCCTAGCTCAGCTAGACACAAAGTCCTAGTACGTCTAAGCACCAACAAACCCCTAGCCTACCTATGCACAAAACTCTTAACTCGCCTAGGCACCAACAAAGTTCTAACTCGACTAGGCACTAAAACCCCTACCTTATCTAGGCATAAAACTAGATCATGCTAGGCAAAAGACTTAGCCTGCCTAGGCACCAAAGCGACATAGTTATTTGAGGTTCACAAAATAAACCCGAGGCACATAGAGCTTCCAATTCCTCTTAAATGAGCATATAGATGCTAGTGGTTAATTATAGGGGGAAATACCGCCATACACTACTAGGAGACCAACCTTTAACAAGTCGAATCGAACATTTCACCTAGCCATCATGGGATGGGGCAGTGATAGGAAAACACCACAAAGTCAACTCTAAACTCCCATTACATATATGTTCATTCACTCCCAGCAAAAGCAAAGTAACAATTCCCTCTTTCCAAACTCTTTTTTCTTAAAATCCCATCTTACTTGGGCATCGAAGGGCATTGACATCCCACTGGCCTAAGGCTTATTTTGCAGGAACACAATGCTAAGAGCTAGTGGAGACTTCGTTATCTTCTTACTCAATGGGCTCTCTTCTTGTTTATTATGTGAGTGTGTAATATTTAAGCTCATACATTTACTATTATTGTGATTTTCAATAGAGCAAAAATTGAGGTTGTTTATATTTGTTTTTCTTTTCACCTATTTGATTTTCACGTTCTCAAAAGAAAAAATAATAAAAATCATTAAATATATTTTTTGCCCTAATGCGATCACTTTAAGTAGCTAATCTTTCTTCTTCACCGAAGAAAAAACAAAGAGAAGATAAAGAAAAACTAGGGTGGGACGAAAAAAACAAGGAACTGAAAATGACAAATTATTTTGCACCAGAAGAAAAATTATGAGTGGTCTAACTTCCAAGATTAAAAATTTTTAGTCAAAACATAACAAAATATGATATTTATAATGAATTTTTAATAATAAAGTAGTTTGTTTGTCTCGCTGAAAGTTAAAAAAATAATTTTTTTTTATTTGTGCGATTCAATGCATATCATGGCCTAATAAAAAAGCAAAATTATTAATCCTACATAGTACAAGTTATTTTTAATAAATATTGTTAGGACCAATGGACCATGCTTCCCCGTCATTGCAATTCACCAGCACTACATCTGTCAATTTTTTTATCATAACTGCGTCATGTCTCTCGACAAAGAGGAATAGTATAACTCTTTATTCACTAGACGACCAATTAGAATTGAACGTGTTAGGTTTGGTGTTTTGAATTTACGATATTTTAGTTCGGTAGAGCGTCCAGACAGTGTTAGAATGCTGGAAAAGAGAGAAAAACAGTCATAGAACCTCTACAAACTACAGAGAAATCGAGAAGGCTATTTGATTGATCAAACAGTCTTCTGTGCAAGGCATTAGCTTAGCGTTGGCAGTTAGGGCTGCACGTGTTAGATTTTTTGGCCTAACCTTTGCAAGCTATATAAAGGATTTATGTCTATGAAACCCTAGAACGTCATATACTCTAGAGAGACATAATTTGGAGGCTAGAAAGAGTACAGAGAGACATAGAGAGGCTTAATTTAAGATCACATATATTGTGAGATTGGAAGTGAATCTTGTAATCTATATTTGCGTATAGTAAATTGTGTTAGTTCTAAACAATCCAAGAGGGGGGTAAATTGGGTCTTAAAAAGATAATAATAATTTTTAAAATCTTTTCGAAAATCTTTTAATATTGTAAACAAATATAGCAAGATAATAAGGGATTAAAGCAATGCAAATATTAAAGAGGTTAGGGATAGAGAGAATGAACCAGACACCAAAGATTTATAGTAGTTCGACTTCTTTCAAGCCTATATCTACTCCTCAAGTCTCCCTTTTAGAATTTTCACTATGATAGAATACTTCACAGGGGCATTTAAAGCCTTACAACTTCAAGACTTCCCTTGAGAATATCCATAAAGATAGGAATGTTTACGGGCACATTCAAAAGTTTTATAATAACCTCAAGATGATCCTACAAAAATAATCTCCTGTTTTCTTCTAATCACTCTAGAGCTCTTTTTTATGAGATTTACTCACTCACTTAAAGGATAAAGGGTGACTCGCCCTTAGATATAATAAATGAAGTGTTTCAATGAGAGCCACTCACTCTCTTTACAAAATTAATTGGAAATAAATGAAGAGGTAAAGAGAGATGAGATATAAGAGCTGGAGTTACAGCAATAAATGAGAGCTTGAAGAATTTGACTTTGAATCAAGTAATAGAATAGTGATTGTAAGTCTCTAGATTTTTAAATGCTGATGAGTAACTCCTCATATAGACTCTTGAGTCTTCATGACCATTGGAGGTAGGTGAGAGCATTTAATGCCAAAAATTTAACCGTTGAACTCTACCGTGAATTTAAATTTCTGTCGCAAGTGTCGACACAAAAGCTTTTAGGTCGACACAAAATGCATAGGGTATGGTTCTTCAAGTGGTTGGGTCGACTATGATCTTCAGAGGGGTCGACACGATTTCTGCAATATTCTCACTAACACAACGGTGTCGACACATTTGATTTTTGTTGTCGACTCAATTGTTCTTTAGATTTTCAAAGAGGGCAATTTGTGTCGACTCATTTTGCCTTGGTGTCGTCACTAAAATTATGCAAAAACCCTCGGGTATTGTGTCGACTCATTTGGACTTTGGTGTCGACTCAAAATTTCTTCAGGCGGGCTTGAGATATTTGTATAGACTCATCTTCAATTTGTGTCAACTAACAAAATTCTACAGGTGAACTCGGTACTTTTATGTCGACTCAGTTGCCAATTGTGTCAACTCAAAGTTCCGGATAACAAAAGTGAGGAACTACTTTTGTGTCGACTCAAACTCAATTTGTATCGACTCTTTTTGAGTGCAGAGACCTTCAATTCTTTTGTGTTGACACAAAATCTATTTGTGTCGACACTAATTTTTAATACTTGAAACATTTTCAATAGATATATTAGGATGTCAACTCATTTGCTCAAAAGTGTTGACACACTTGAGATGTTCAAGTAGTCTTTGCCTTAAAGTGTTGACTCGATTATCAATTGGGTTTAAGACAAAATATTCTCATTCAAGAATACTTAAGTATTTAATCCATTGAGAGATGAGTCATCTCATATGGCAAAAGGTGTCAACTCATTTGTTCATTTTGTGTCAACACTACCTTTTTAAAAATATTAAATATTATCCTTTTAAATCAATTTATTCTTAAAAAATAATTTATGAAAATTATCAAAATCTAAATAAAAAATCTTTGTGCTAACAGATTGATTATTCTTCTCACCCATGGACGTAGGCTGTTAGCCAAGCAGCGTATATTCCCTTGTTCATTTTGGTTGTTCTTGTTTCTTCTATTTGCTTTGTGTGGATTCAAGTTTACACAGGAATCCACTACCTAACCAGTTGTTAGTTTGGAGATTCATGCCCTAAAATTCCAATAAGTGGTAACAAAGCTTCTGGTTAAAGGCTTGATCGCAAGATTACAGTAGAGATGACGAACACCAGGTATGAAATTGAGAAGTTTGTTGGCCAGGGTTTGGGCCAATATCCTACCGTGGCGAAGGTCCCAGGTAAAGGTTGAGTCACAATCGACTTGTGGTGCTTGGCACTAGACTCTTTAAAGAAATAAAGTTTCGCCTTCACCACTACCTGCGAGTTTTGGTAAGATAGTAAGCGCTTGATCCAACAATTGGTATCAGAGCGAGGTATCAAGTTCGATTCCCCAGAGTAAAGCATGCTGCTTGTGGGTTTTGTGGGCAAGTGTTGGAGAGATTGTTGGCTAGGATTTGGGTCAGCATTTTACTGTGGTGGAGGCCCCGGATAAAGGCCGAGTCACAGTCGACTTGTGGCGCTTGGCACTGAACCCTTTAAGAAAATAAAGTTGCGCTTTCACCACTACCTACGGGTTTTGGTGAGATGGTAAGTGCTTGATCCAACAAAGTTCACCGACAAGAATAACTTCTCCTTGTGACAGAGGCGTATGAAGGATCTATTGATCCAACAAGAGGTCTCAATGGCATTACTCAGCAAGGCAAAGAAGCTAGAGATGATGACCGACGACAATTAGGAGGAACTTGATGCCGCGGGTTCAATTCGGTTGGATCTAGAAGTCAAAATTATTCACAATGTGATTGATGTGGAGATAGCACATGAGATCTGGCAAAAGTTGAAAGATCTCTACATTAAAAAAAATCACACCAACAAATTATACTTGAAGAAGCAACTGTATAGAGTACAAATGAAAGAAAGTACAAAACTATTGGAACATTTAAACCTGTGTTGTGACACCCCATAATTCGAGGGCATCTAGAGCGACAAAAAACTAATAAAGGTGCGAAAAAGTAATAATCGATTAAATACCCATCAAGCAGAAAAGTAAAAGCAGCACAATGCTAAGATTACGACCCAAAATAAAGTATGCTTAACAGAAAATATCAAGAAAAATAATGCTAAGCCCGGTGGTCCAAAGAGTCAAATCAGCAGACTGATAGATATTAGGCTCACGGGAGGCACGGTTCCACCTCTTCCGGTGCCGGGTGGTCAACAGGAACTTCTGAATCCTCAAAATCTGACATGAAATGTCGTGAGCTAAAACCCAGAAAGAACAACATAGATATACAATATTTTCTCAAATATTGTCAAAATGTAACAGATAAGTATGATAGGATAGTCGTGGCAGTAAATATGATGCGAATGATGCAACGAATTTAAATTTCTAATCCAATTAAACTTAAGTGAGTCTAGGTCCTCCCAACCGGGGTGAACCATTCTAAACCCTATGATCCCAAACACGCTGATCAAGTCTATCGACCGACGAAGATCGTTCCTTCAGCTGGGGGATGACTACATAGCGTGCTAAATGTCCAGTCGGGTCATCACTAACGGCATGGTGCCAGCGACGGTCTGACCCTCGGATCTTAGGTCAAGGTTTAGCACGAAATCGGGTATTCTAACACCTTTTATTACGCCATCCAAACCGCCTTCGTCAAAAAATACATTTCATCAATAACATGGTACATTGAGCACTTAGAACAAAGACCTCCCAAAATAACCAAGGCATAAAGCCACAAATTAACCACAAATTTTCAAGTGTTATTGTACCACCATAAAGTTCCATTTTTCACTCTTTCATATAAAAATATAAATGGTGAACCGCATAATTCCCAACCTAAGAATGATATGGAATGACATGTTCTACCACCTATTTACAACTCAATTATTTTTAGGCATGACTTAGGCTAGAAGGCATGTAAATACTTTGCATGTATATTGAGAATTTTATATACATGCATAACTTTCAATACAAGTTATCCTAATTTACATTCTTGATGTGGGCACATATACATATAAACACTTTGAGTTTTGTTAACACATAAGTATGCAATTTTAAATACAAAAAAATACGTAAATAACTTCACAACCAAAAAAACTAACCCAAGTATGACATGAAACCATAAAATTCACCAAAATACAATCAAATACTTAGGCCTTAATTCTCTGTTTAATGACCTACAGGCCATAGCTACTGTTCAGTGATTTTTAAAAATATCAAACATTGGAGGAAAATCCTAAAACTTCGCAGGCAACCTATTTGGAATGTTCTAAACATTTGTTATGTTTTACACTTTTCCTAATTTGGCCTCTAAGGACTCGGATTTTACAAAATAAAATTCTGTAACAGTGTAGAATGTTATTTCAGAATAGTAGCGAGAAAACTCAATGACTTTAAAATTTTGAAAAGATGACTAAAACTCAAAAATGAATTTTTTTAATTTTTACAGTGATAGATCTATGAGTTTAGAAGCTATGAAACTTAACCTTGCATTTTTCTCACGTTTCTTTAATTTATTATGAATATTCTACCAATTAGTGTCTAGATTCGACATGCTTTAGAAGGATCGGTGCCATTTTTTCTACACACATGAAAACAGGTTGATTCTAGTGGGGTTAGAAAAATAAGACATTTATCTATCTAACCACATAAAAAATCACACCGAGACCTTACTTCTATAGTAAATGGCATGAATTCAAAGTGGTCCATCCAAATAATTTTTTTAACCCGATTTACATTTCTATTTTTAGAAAAATGAAGAAACAGAACGGGACCTCAAGAAAAATCATGTATGTTAATAAAATACCGATTAAATTACAGTAAAAATTTCAAAGAGTTTCAATGAGTTTAGGTTACTCAAAAAAAAAGGTGAAAATTGGGTTTTTTTTAAAGAAATCTTCTTTGAATTGATTTGAAAAAAATGGATGAACCAAGTTTTGCTTGGCTCAAGGGCTTACATTCATTACATGTATGGTTATATTTCTCATATATATGATTTATACATGCGCTAAATGTTGGAATTTTGTGAATTTAATTGGCTATTGAATTCCAGAATTCAATAGCAGAATTTAATTGCAATTGAATTAGCCATTCAATTGACAAATGAATTCAGAGAATCAATGCCATTCAATGGTCATTGATTCCTTTTGTAAATCTCTATCGGTGAAAATTTTTATAAAGCTGTTATCCCATTCTGTTTTCAGCGCAGAGAAAAAATACAGCAGCAAGGTGGAGAGGTAAGAACAAAAGAAGAGATATAGACAGATTTTAAAGCTGCGAGAGTAAGAGAGAGACAGGCAGACGTGGTACGTTCGTAGCCGACCCTTGGTGGTGTTCCAACGATCGTGTCAGCCGTTTTATCCTGGAAGAGTGATGCTGGTGGAAAACCTACAACACCCTCGATAGACGGTGAATCATTCTTAAGAAAATTGCGCTTGCATGACTCGGTTTGCATTGTCTATTCATGTTAATTACTGTCGGTTCCTATAATTTCAGTTTATTGTAATTGTTGAAAGTTAATAAAGATGTATTTTTTGGATTTCCGAGCAGATTTTGTTTGGCGTTATATTTCTTCCAACAATCTTAAGAATGATTCAGTTTTAAAAATCTGCTCGATTTTGATCTTATTTTCTTCTCTAGAAATTATATGTTTATGCTTCAACATATTCTGTGAGTATGTTCAGATTTATGGATTCAATATATTCTTTGGAGTATGAAAAATATTATCTTGTTCAGGATAATACAAATTGTGATTTGCTTTCCGTCATAATCCAGTCGTTTTTCCTGATCTGTGAGATTTCTGGACGTTTGTGTCGATGTGGCTTTGGGATTTGGGGTTAAAAATGAGAGAATTCAAAGATGTTTTGAAAAATATTTTAAACACCTTAAAAATGAAATTTTGAAAACTCCATTTTATTGAAAATAGAGTCGCCACTTAGTTTTTGAGAAAAACTAAGAAAAACAAAATTGACTACTGATCTTGAAAACGTTAACCA
>JAUMHN010407034.1:0-14953 GCA_032360265.1 Heliamphora ciliata
TCGAGATTAAGTGCAGAGGCAGAATACAGGTCCATGGCATTAGCTACATCTGAAATTATGTGGGTTCGACAGCTTCTTACCGAGTTAGGTGAACCGCCTATGGGTCCTACTAAATTGTGGTGCGGTAATAAGTCTGCAGTTTATATTGCCACGAATCCGGTGTTTCATGAGCAAACCAAACACATCGAGATTGACTGTCACTTTATCCGTCATCAGTACAAGAATGGCACCATCGGGTTTGGTTTGGTTTGGTTCGATCTGGTGAATAACTTGCTGACTTGTTCACTAAGGAATTGTCGGGATCTCGAGTCAATTACACATCTGTAACAAGTTGGGCATGATTGATATATATGCTCCAACTTGAGGGGGGTGTTAAGTAGTAAAGGTTAATATATTTATATATGTTATAGTACGTGGTATTATGTGGGTATGCCCACAGTAGCTATTGTAATCATTTTTTTCTTAATAAATATGGGTGTAAGTCTCCTTTAGTGAAATACACTTTTCTCTATAATCCTCTTTATTCTAACACTGTTCACATGTTTTTCATTTAATAGTTTCTCAAAATAGGTTTTTCACATTTCCTTAATCTCCTCGTCCTTTACTAACACCCTTGAATCCTTGCTTTTCATACATTTAACTTGAGTATGATCTCTTATTTTCTTTTCTCTCCACTTAGCAAGTTTGTAGATGTTGTTTTCTACCTTTTTACTATCTAATTTAGCATAAAAATCATTATAAGTTTTTAATTGCGCATCTCTAACGATTCTGTTAACGTTTTTACAAACTTGTTTATAATTTCTAAAATCTTTCTCATTTCTATCATTTTGCCACCTTTTAAAATATTTTTTCTTTACTTTTACTATGGCTTGGATTTCGTCATTCCACCACCAAATTTCCTTAGTTATAGGACATTTCTCTTTCGACTCTCCAAGAAGAACTTTCGATATCCCTTTAATATATCCTACAACTGTACTCCAAATAGTATTTTTATCTCCTTCTAAATTCCATCTTACTTTTTTACACATTTTGTCTTTAAAAATATTCAATTTCCCACATTTAAGATTCTACCATCTAGTTTGTGGGATTTTAATATCTCTTATGTCGCTTTATGTTGCCCCTCTATGTGAATATCTAGTACCATAAGTCTATTTTGTGATGTTACGCTCTCTCCATGAATGACATTGCAATTTTTACATATTAGGCGGTCTACGTTCCTAGTAAAGAAATGATTTATTTAACTTTTATGAGACCCATTCTTAAAAGTTATTAAGTGTTCTCTCTTTTTAAAGAAAGCGTTGGTCAATATAAGATTAAATACTGCTACAAAATCTTGGATCCCCTCTTTGGCCTCGTTTCGATCACTAAAATCAAATCCCCCAAGAACCTTCTCATATCCTTCTTTCTTGTTTTTTACGTGCCCGTTGAAATCTCCACCTATAATTATCTTCTCTCCTACTGGTATTTCTTGAACCATTTCATCATTTTGATCCCAAAAGTGCCCTTTATTATGGTCGTCTAACCCTACCTGAGGTGTATAGGTACTAATCACATTAACTATGGTTTCTCCAATCACAAGTTTAATTAGAATTATCCTATCTTCATTTAGCGTGACTGTTACTAAATTATAAAATATATAGAAATAAGAGTATTGAGTGGCGTGAATAGATTAATGTAGTTGTCAAAGATAAATAATAAGTTTGAATATAAGTAAAGATAAATGACTTGACTTTAATTACAAAATTATTCAATTAAGATTATGATCTAAAAGGGAGATATTAGGCTTAGTTTTAGGTAGACAGATAGATATCCATATCTTTTTTTACAGATATTTGTTATTTGATCTTTTATTTTTATATTTAGAAAGCTTAAAATTATGTGAGCTAATTTTAAGTTTTGTATTATTTGAGCCAATTGTCAAAAAAAAAATTTTTTTGAGTTAATCTTAAGTTTAGTATATTTTAAAAAGATAAATAGTTTAAAATATAAACACTGTTAGCAAAAAGATAGTGGATAATCTAAACCAATCTTAAGATAAAGGATAATTCAAGTTTAAAGTATTTATTGTTAGCAAAAAGATATTATATAATCTAAATTAATCTTAAGATAATAAATAATTCAAGTTTAAAAATAAATCATCTGAAAGATAAATTTTTTCTCTTATATTAATTAACTCTAGTTACTTGTTAACCTTTCATTGTGTTTAAAAATATAGGAGTTATTTTTTTTAAATGTAGATGGATTTTTTTTACATTTTTTAAGATTCCTCAAATTTTAATGTATTAGAGAATTAAAAAAATTCTGTTGAAATTTAGAAATAAAAAATATATATAGTAAACATTTTTTGAAACTTTGATAAAAAATATACTTTACCAAATCTTTTTTTAAATATCTTTACATAAATTTGATTTTCTTTTCAGAAAAGTCTTTTTTTAAGAAAAGTTTTAAAAATACCTCCTACAAAGTCTCTTTCAAGAAAAATTCCTAAAAAATCTCTTTTTAAGTTTTGATAATTTTAATGTATTAGAGAATTTAAATAAAATTTTGTCAAAATTTAAAAATAAAAGATGAAAAAAATATAGTAAAGCTTTTTTGAAACTTTGGTTAAAAAGTATATATATATATATATACTTTACGAAATCTTTTTTTAAACATCTTAACATAAAATTGATTTTTTTTAAGAAAAATCTTTTAGAAAATCTTTTTTTAATGAAAGCTTGTAAAGATATGCCTCCTGCAAAATCTCTTTTAAGGAAATCTCCTAACACATCTCTTTTTAAATTTTGAATATCAAGATTTGGTTAAAAAAACATAGTAGATAACCAATCAAATATTTTAAAAATATTTTTAATTCAAAATTCTAAGAAAATTAGATTGGAGGTTTGGGGCTTTCAGGACGCTTCAGACGAAAACCCCCTTTTCGTTAATATATATATATATATATATAAGATGACTAAAAATGTGACATCGTTCTTCTAATGTTCAGTTAATTACTCTCCGCATATGAAACTAAAATATAAAGCTAATGTTAAACCATATAATTCCTGCATCAGTCAGTAGTTAATGAGCTAGAGAATGTTGGCACTCATTATTAGACCTGCAGCTCCTGCATGACCTAGGCTTACAGTAGCCAACTCGTCTTCATGAGGCTTTACTGAAATAAATGGGCTAATCATTTCAGAATGGCATGCTGTGTAGGTGTTTTATTTATTGGTAATTACATGCATCCAACACTTTTTGGACTCTTCTAATGATTGGCAATAATGGATTTAGGAGAGAACTCTGAATTCATGTTGAAACATGATATGACGATCTTAACTTTTATGAGGCTAATTTCTACTACATTGTGTGTGCACCCTTTTGTGTTGTAGGTTGTATGTATAGATCAATATAATTCACTATGTGCTATTATTTGCGTGCTATTCATGTAGTACCTCTTACTACATAAAACTTAGTGGTAATGTTATATGACTGAATAGCTGTTATTAATATCCAATGAGCTCATAAGACATGTGAAACTTGTTGGAAACATTTGATGGCTTGTCTTCAAGTCTTCTGCAACCTTTTACTGAATCTAAGTTTACAATGTAGTGTCCTAGATGGATTTCTTTTGTTTTTTATGTTTGTTTTGTTTCTCTTTTTATGATTTATTTTCCTTTATAGGTTGCTATTCCATTTGGACATGCTACAGAATTTTCTATAATCAGTTCTAGTGGGGTTGAGCGAAATTTACGGGCTGAAAACAGTTCGACAGATATTAGCTGGTAAGTTACACATTTCCTAATACTTCTTACATAACCCGTACAGGGAAGACTCCCAAGTAAATTATTGTATAAAAGAACACTGATGTGTGAGAGTAAATTATTGAAGGAGTGTCGACCTTTGTTGTAATTTAGATAATTGCCACTATAAGCTCATCGATGTTTTATGGGGCAAAATATTTGACAACTAAAAAACAACATTAATAAAATAAGTGTAGCGATATAAGGATGTTCAGATAGATGTATGGTAAGACCAAGAAAGATAAGAATGGGAAGTGAAGTGATTCGTGAAATGGAGGATTGCTTAGTGCCAATTGATGATAAGTCGATAAAGAATAGACTAAGAGGGTTTGTTCATGTAGGATGAGGAAAAGAAGAACGCCAGTAAGAAAGAGTATAGGATCCGTGTTAATGGAAATGATATGGAGAAGGGAAAACCTAAATGAGATGAAATGTCTTATAAAAATTGATATGATATGATTTATTAAAGTAAACTGAGCATATAGCCTTAACGAAGCAAAATGGGCAAAGATTATTCATTTATCTTAGCCCAATTGATTGGGACATAAGGCTTATTTTTATATCATTTGGGTTCATTTACAAACTCTTTCATCCTGTAAGATGTTTTGCTTTTTTATCCCATTTTTGGCTGCCAACTATTCTACCTTAAAGCTGAGCCAAATCAATTGTGTTCCTTGAAATTAACATTTAAGTGTAGGGACTAGCCAGCACATTGATAAGAATATAAGGGATTTGAAAACTTGTAAAATGCCATGAACATGATTACAGAATGTGCTTCTGTATCTGTGTGAATGTTTGGTGGTGCTGAAGTTGGTTGATTACCCTTGGAATTCTGTAGTTAAAATTAGGGACAATTTCTTTGTATTAAAAGTTTGGACTGCCAAGCTTGAGAAAGCAGGTTCAAATCCGAGGGTATCCACTTTGCGCCAATCTTGGCAATAGGATAGGAATGTACACACTTTACTCCCCTAGCATCATCAATTACCATGAATCAGCCCGGGGAATGGCCTTTATGGTTTTAAAAGTCAGAACTGATTTAAACTCCAGTGAGGAACCCTCTTCATCGTTTTTGAATGATGGTTATTATCCTATGCATTCCTTGAAGCAACAACCATTCTGTATTTTGTGTGATTTTTGTTGTGCATATTTGTGTAACATTTGACCTTTTTCCATTTTGCAGTTCAAGAGATACGATTGTTCTCACCCTGAGATTATTTATCATAAGGGTATGACCTCTTACTCTCAAGTTTTGATTTTGTCAGTCTTAACATGTGAAACAATCTTTCATTGAAACCATAAGCAAATCATAGGTAACTATTTTATCCACATGCACAAACATTAAAGATTTGGAACTTCTATGTAATTATTTCGACACTTAATGTGGATTTTATCACATGCATATAAACCTGCTTTATTTTTGTTACTCCCCAACAGGGGAATTTGTCTTGTATATAGGCAGGAAAATGGGTGCAATAAAATTTTCCAGTTCCTACTCTGATCTATAACTTTCAGTTTTGACTTTGATACTAATTAAAGTGGGGTGGATCTCCCTCTAAAGCATTTTTTTTTCCTCTTCTTTAATGTGCTGTATTAAAAAATGTTCTGGTGTTCTATTTTTCCACTGTTATTAATCTGCACACATTTAGGTGCCGTTTGGTAACGTTTATGTTTTCTATTTTTTGTTTTTGTTTTTAAATTTTTCGTAAACTGTAAACGAAAACATGTTTGGTAATTATTTTTGTTTTCAAAAAACTGTAAACAGTTTTCAAAATTTACAAAATTTTAAGAAACAAAAAAAACGTGTTTTTACTTGTGTTGTAAATAAGTTTTGATTGAATTCCTCCGTAAATTCCAACTACTACTTTTCAAATATTTATGTTACCAAATATGTTTTTATTTTTATTTTTTTATAAAAATAAACAAAAACATGTTTTTTGTTTTTTGTAAACAAAAAAGAAAAAATTGTAAACGTCCAACGAGAGATCTTTATTATTATTTCTTTTTCTTTCTTTTATTTATCTCCTTTCTCAACTCCTAGTGCTGCTACTCTTCAACTCCATACTAACATTACTGGGTATTTCCATTCCAATTCCTATCATCATCGTCGCAGCTTGCGAGTTTGAGGAGGATAAGGTCGATTCGATGGAGGTGCAGCAAGCCCTCCCCCCGGTGCCAGAAGTTTTTGAGCCACTACCACTAGCTCAGGAGCCTGTTCCTCCTTTGTTTGAAATACAAGCTTATGAGATCAACCAAGAGGACATCTGGAGGGAGTTGGAGCAGCAGGAGCAACCGGCGCTAACGGGTGGAGCTAAGCTAACAAGGCCTCACATATGCGAAGGCTCACCCCATTACCAAACAGGCCCTTAATAATTTTTATTAATCATAAACTAAGTATTTCTAAGGTTTATTATAATGTATTTATAAAGGCCAAACCATAATCAAACAAGGAACCTATTAATTAGTGTAGCACAATCTTGCCAAATTCGAAATTAACAAAAAAAAATATTAGAATGGCAAATTTGACTTAATGCCAAATTTGGCTACTAGAAACATATACAAACGTGCCAAAACAAATGTCGCCAAAAACAATTCTAGAAAAATTTATTACTAAATAAAATTTTTCTAAAATGACAAAATCACGGTAACATAGTAATAAGTCTGTTCGTTAGGTCATTTCCAGTCGAACATGGGTCTTTTGAGGCTAATTATCCATGTTAGCTCCTAAGGGTTTGTTTTAGTAATTTTAATGATAATATTACTTTTCTATTTTAATAATCCCTCATTAAAATATTTCTTTCTTTTTTATTATCAAAATTTTCTTAGAAAGGATTTAAAGATTCAAATGAATGTAAAATCATCTTTTGTTTAAAATAAATATTGCAAGTGTTCAAAACTGAAACAAAACTTTCTTTTGGACCAAACCAAAAGTGTCGACACAAACACAAAATGAGTTTTTACATTTTTTTAGTATTTATATTTTCTCAGTTGGTTTGGCCAAAGTGTCAACACTTTTTTCCATTTGTGTCGACACATTTTAATAATTCGTTTGAGTTGTTTGAGGAAGAAGTTGGCCGTGTTGTCACATTTTTTTCAAGGTATCGACTCCTTTTGACATGAGCATCACGAGCTAGACCAAGGAGGCAACTGTGTCGACAACTTTCCAATTTGTGTCGACACAATTTGGAAGAACCATTGGAACACTTCAACTGTGCCAACACCCTGTGGAAGAATTCAAAATTTTGTGAGAGATGGGTTTTTCAATGTTATAATCTTGGCATCTATGAATATTTAATGCCTCTACCCACTTTAATGAATACTATTTATCCAAAGGTTTATATAAGAGTTGAATGCTATAATTTCAAGACAAAAATAAATATATTCCGAGCAACCAATCTAGAGCATTCAATTGTTTGTCATAAATCCTATATTCTCATTCCGTGTACATCTTTGCCAGATTTGTAGAAAATGAGTGATTGTGATTTAAAATCTTTTAGATCTTAATTTCTTATTGTGTGGCCCTTGCATTAATTGAGAGTATGAGAACCATATTTGTATGAAGTCTTCCTTTGGGTATTGCAATCATAAGATGTCTAATGCACTTGTAAAATATTCGGTTGTAAAGACATTTTGAAGGATAGTAAAAAATCTTAAAAAGAATCTTAGGAAGTGGACGTAGGTTTGGATTGAAACGAAACCACTATAAATTTCGTGTTTGCACCATCTTCCTCTCTATCTTATTTACATCTTTTTTTTGTTATACCTTAGCTAATTGTGGCATTTATTTTATTTTTACTGTTTCTTTACTACAACTTTTCATCTAAATATCTTAGATTAATTTATTTTGTAAATTTGGTAAAATAGAAATTATTTTTAGAAACCTAATTCACCCCTTTTGAGTAACATGCCAACTTCGGGTCGTGTCTCTACTATCACCTTTAGTTTTTTTACTATCTTAAACTTTCATTAAAGAGAAGCCCGTGAGCACTACTTCATCATCCCAAACTTGGAAAGAATTTACTCTCAAATTTGAGTTCTCATCAGAAGAGCTATCACCTCATAATGGGATCAAGTGCTCCACAATAAATACATTTGAGGTTTGAATCGAATTTGGAAGATTCAATCAGTAAGGATTTGGATTAATCTTCTCGATAATCTCCACATGGCCAATTTTGCGAGTATCTAGTACGTTATATTCCCTTATTGAGAATCTATCATTTGGTGAGGATAGCATGCACAAACTCACCCACTTTGAGTTCGACTAAACATTATTTTTTGTCAGCTCGCTCCTTGTACCTGGAAGCGCTCTCCTCTAACTTTAACTGTGTGGTTTTATGAACCATTCACAATTAATCAATAAAATCCTCTAGTTTGACATAAACTCACTTCAAATCGAGAACATGTTCATGATCGAGCAGGGATTGCAGGTTAATTTCATACATAATTTGATAAGGCCAAAGACCAGTGTTATGATTGACGAAATGGTTGAAGGCAAATTCTGCTTGGCATAATTTTAAATCCCACATCATGAAGTGGTCTTAAACTAAGCTCCTCAGTAGTTAACCCAATGATTGATTAACCACTTTAGTTTGATCGTCTATTTGTAAATGATAGGCACTACTAAAGTCCAACTTCGTATTAGTAATCGTCTATGGACAACGCCAAAAGTAGCTAAAAAGATGTGTATCCTCGTTAGAGACAATAGAGCTATGCAATACACTAAATAAAAAAACACATAAATATAATATCACATAATTAATACTTCAAATCTACCAAATAATTATTCGTCTCTCTCATGAATCATTCCACGGTGTCTTAAAACCCTTGATCCGAGAGAGAGGCGAGTGTTGGTCATGAAGTTTGGGTGCGTTGACTATCAGCGCAAGTCACTTGCGGAAATTAGGAGGCTTGCCATGCAACTTGTAAACTTTTTGAAAGTATAGTTGGACCACCTTTCACTGCATTTGTCGTCTTTTTACACGTTATAAAATGCGCCATCTTGAAAAATTGATCAACCACAGCATATATGGAATCATGGCCTCGTTGGATGTGAAGGAGACCCAACACGAAATCCATGCTGAAGATTAGACCATGGCTGAGTAGGAATCAACAGAGGGATCTAAATGCCTGCATTAATAGCAACTTCTTTGGATACTTAGCAAATGTGACAGCCTTCCACAAATTTGAAATTTCTTTCCCCATAAAGGCCAATAATAAGATGTTGCTATCAACTCGTAGGACTTGTACCTCCCCACATGGCTTTTATTATGAAACTCATTTATGATTTGCAACCTTAAGTTGGAATTTGGGATACAAAATTGGTTTCCTTTGAACATGAAGTCCTTTTGAATGTGATAATGAGGTATTCTGCCATCTAACAAGCTTTCTAATACATTAGAAAAGAATGGATAACTCACTAATAATTTACAGAAGCTATCAAAACAAGTACTTTTTTTATGAACAAGTGTAAGAAAAGAAGCTCAATGGCTAACGGCATTAGCCACTCGATCCAAGGCCTCAAAGTTGTGCTTGATAATGAATGAGAACTATTAGATTTAAGTAGGCATGCCGGTCAGACAATTTATCTTGGCTATTAAGATGCCTTAAAGCCTCATGATCTAAGTGTAAGACGAAATTTTTGTGACTCAAGTAGTGATACCAATGCTTGAGGGATTGTACTATTGCTAGGAATTCCATATAATAAGTGATATATCTTAGTTTAGCATCGTTCAATATCTCACTGAAGTAGGCTATCAATTTGGAATTTTGGCTAAGAAAAATTGGTTCCAATCCCTACTTTTGATACATTGATGCATCGCAATGCAACTCAAAAGGTTGTGAGAAATCTAACAAAATCAGCACTAGTGCAGAGATTAGCTTCTACTTGGTCGCTTGAAAGACCATAATTGTTTCTTCTATTCATGTAAACTTTTATCCCTTCATGCAATATGTGATAGAAGTCATGGTGGTACTGAAGTGGGGATGAATTGATGATAGAAAGTTGTCAATCCATGAAAACTATGTATATTAAAGAGGCTTTTCGATTATGGCTACTATTTGACTACCTCGATCTTGGATTCGTCCACAATAGTCCCATTCTTGGAAATAACGTACTCTAGGAATAAAATACAATTTTTCAGGAAAACACACTTTTTGGTGGTTCCGAAGAGTTGTTCACACCTCAACACAACTAGGACCTCTTGATATGCTACACATATAAATTTAGGGTGACACTATATATTTAAATATCATCCAAGTAGATGATTACAAATTTATCTGTTAATGGCCGCAACACTTGATTCATCATATGCATAAAGGTGCTTGGCGCATTTAATAACTATAACAAGCTATTCATAAAGACCCTCTTAAGTCTTGAAAGCCGTCTTCCACTCATTGTTGGGTCTAGTTCGAATCTTATGGTACTTGCTTTTTAAATCCAACTTGGTGAAGATCATAGCACCTGCAAATCGATTAAGTAAATCGTCCAGTCTGGGGAGTGAAAAATGGTACTTGACAATAACCTTGTTCATTGCCCTACTATCAACACACATCCTTGGTCTATGTGTTATCTTTCTTTGAAATGAGCAATGCTATGATAGCACAAGGATTGATAATTTCCCTAACAAATTCCTTAGATAATAATTCTTTAACTTGCCTTCTTAACTCCTCATGTTCCTTCAGACTCATTCGGTAATCAAGTTGATTAGGCATATTTACGCTTGACACTTAAACAATTTGGTGTTGTACTTCCCACAATGTAAACAATCCAATGGAAAACTCTTTAGGAAATACATATGTAAATTCTTTCAACAATGGTTGGAGAAGTACTGGCATCATTGCTTCCTAGTTATCTACAGGATATCCTTTGGCTACTAGCACAAAAAATAACTTGGTGTCGGTAATTTTTTCTTTGAATTGGGCATGTCTCAAACCCCTACTGATGGATTAGATACAACCTTTTTAGTTGGCAATAACACAATCTTGGTATTATCAAATAGTAAGCTATAAGTGTTACTATGACCGTCATGTTTAATGTTACGATCATATTACTACGGTCTATTCAATAAAACATGACATGCATCCATGACAATTATGTCACACCACACTTGGTTTTTACATTTAGGGCTAATAGAAAAAAAATATCAAAAAACCTTTTAGTAACTTTTATCTCGTTTCCTTTCTTAAACCATCTTAATTTATAGGGTTTAGGATGTTGTTCCATCTTCAACCCTTACCTTTGGACTACCTCATTTGATACCACATTCTCATAACTTTATTAATAGATCAAGGAATGACACACATTCCCATTAATAGTACAGGTTGACAAAAAAATATTATTGTGCAATCATGAGTCTCTATTAGTTTCTCGAGAGGTTAGACATACTCTTCAAATAACCAAGAGGGGTCCTTAATCATTAGCATCCTCATCTTCTTGATACTTTAAGGAAAGACTAGAATCATACTCTGGGGTCTACTCAATTTGATCACCTATTGATTCACATGTCTCTAATAACAAAGCCTTGTCAAGATTATTACCTTTTTGGTAGTTTGTAACACAATGTCTAGGTTCCTTGCCCTTAAAGCAACGCGTACCATCAACAACCATGTTATAGGGTTGTAACATTGCTATTTTTACTACTGGTGGGGTACCTGTAGTTCTATTTGGTGGGTTGGAGTTTGTCGCAACACAGTTAAAATTGGTCCGATTTCAATGGTAGCTCTACAACAGAACTGCTTCTCTAATTATAAGGCTTTTTTGATGGGCCTTCGAGAGTGAATATAGATCAAATAGGTTGAGAGTGTCTTGAAAGTAATGACGCAACCCCTAATATAGCGCGACACCAACTGCTCCTTGATTTCAAAAGCTTGTTTCTGGCAAAAATTTGATAAAACTCAATAGTATAATCATCTACAAAGTGTGTTCCTTGACTCAAGTTCTATGACCAATGATACATCAATTAAAAGTATTTATGGAGAAAAAAAAGCAGCACACGTGTTTCTTTAGCTTCTCTTATGAAATAATTTTATGTTTACCCCATTTGGTCCTATTCAACTTGACTTCTTACCATCAAGTAACTGCCCTACTTCAGAATTTAATAGCTACCAAGAGAATCCGTTTGTCATCGGGAACCACCTTGAACTCCAGAACTTCTTTGAAAGTACCAATATATTCGAAAAACTCTTTTAGCATTAGACACCCAACACTGATAATCATAATTATTAACCATGAATCCCATGTCCCTTTTCCTTGACTATTGGTTAGCAAAATCGCTAGTCGCGCAATCGTCATTCAAAACCTCCTCTTCTACAATGGAACGTCGATTCGGTTGAAAGTTGCGAGATAGAACAATTGTGGTTAAGGTAGCCATATGCTCCATTAGGGAAGTGATGGACTCCTCTATGGGTGTCATTAATTCGTTCCTCTACTTAGGTTTCTTGTGTAACGTTATCTCACTCATTCACCACATCGACATTGACAAATCTTTCCCATCCCCCTGTTTGCAACTTTACCTCGTGGCATAATTAGAACATAGACATGGGTTTAGCTCTAATGGCAACTAGAGAAATATTAACACTAAAATCCGCAATCCTACTTAAATTAGAGATACTATCTCTAATAAAAAAAATACAATAAAAGAGAATTTTTTTAATAATTCTTATTAAACATCAACTAAGTAGCCCAAGGCATATTGCTAAATTCTAATCGAACAAGGAAACCATCAATTAGGATAGTACAATCTTGCCAAATATGAAATTAAAAAAAATTACCAAAAATAATAAATATTTAAGACCAAATTTTGCTACTAGTTACTACTACAATAATGGTTAAACATCACACTTATAAAATAAAAACATTTCACTTTTTTAAAATGTAATTAATAAATTTGAAATAATTATTTAATTTCATTTTAATAGATAAAATGTGATTGTATATATATTATCACACTTACTAATCAGATGAGATATTTAATATTTTTTTAATCTCTAATTTTGTCATAAATGTGATTAAAAATTTTGTAAAGAATTCATTAATCTTAAACGTCCCAATACTAAAGTATTCAGATTCTCACTTCATCTCCCAAGAAACCCCAGCAGCACAGCAACCGTGCCGTTCGACGTCTTCCACTGTTCGTCTTCCTCTCTACCGTCGCGTGCGCCGTTCGTCTTCCACCGTCACGTGCGCCGTTCGTCTTCCACCATCGCTGCGCCGCTCGTCTTCCACCGTCGCCGCGTCGTTTATCTTTTACCGTCGTTACGCCATTCGTCTTTTACCGTCTTTTCGCCATTCGTCTTCACGCCACTCGTCCAGGTTGTTCCTCTCTCTCTCTCTCTCTCTCTCTCTCTCTCTCTATACATATATGTCTGTGTATTAATTTATGTAAATGTTATCTGAAAACGTAAGTGTCCTCTAAGTGTTTGCTAAAATGTCTGACTCAAAAAGTTTGCAGATTCTTTTCACATGTAGAGGCTATGGCCAGGTTTACAAACCGTCGGAGGTCATGGATGTGCAGAACCTCATATATTTTGTATAAAGGTGATATGTTTTCCTTTATGCCCTTTTATTCCTAAGTTATGACTTTGTTTTGGAAGAATGATCTGTGTTCACACTCTTGAACATTAGAGATCCAGAGTCCTGTTTGCAAGATAAACAAGGGGATTATTTGGGACAAGCCAGGTTTTTCTTACTTATCAAAAATAAAAGAAAATAAAAAAGAAGCCTAGTTTATCTCCAGATTTTACAGATCTGCTCGTTGTATGGATATGTGCATTTAGCTGCTTATAATGTCTTTAGTGGTCTTCATTGTGTTTGCTCAATGTTTACATGATATTTACATATTTTTTATTCCGTTTTTTAGTTAGTTCGTGAAAAAAAATTACACTGAATTTGCACCATTTAGACCTAAGTCCAGCCACACAATTAGAACTTCAACAATGTCACTCGTTTGATTTGGTGAAACATCACCACAAGTTAAAAATGTCTAAAAAACCTATAATCCTTCAATTCCTATACATGGACTTCCTTTTGTGACATACTATTTGAGTTCAAGGACTGTTTACGCAATTGGCTAGTCAAATTCTCAATGTTCATGACAAATATTTTGAAGCCAACTCTTCAGTTTTTTGGAGTCATTTGACGCGATTACCTAAAGTTTTGAAGAATGGCAGTAAATAATAGGCAGACCGTTGCCTTGCTATATAGCTAAAAATTTAGTTGATTGCTTATAAGTGAATAAGGGTAAGTGCCGCATTTTACACCATGTAACACTTTTCCCCCTTTCACCTTCATTTGGGAATTCTTCAACCAACCAAAGAACTTTAGCATCTCCAATTATGTTTATTCCCTGTTGACAGAGAGTATCAGCCAGAACCAACATTCACCCTCTTCTATACTAACAAATTTAAACAATCTTTTACAAAAAATAATACAGACACGCTACAGTAAAGAGGATGGGGTTCCTAATATCCCTAAGGAATAGTAGAAAGGAACATTTGACCTTGTTGAAAGAGGCAAGTTGAACCAACATATGCAACTGCAAGCCCAACCCGTGAAAAAGGTTACAAAAGCATCGTCCAAAATTCAACATAGAACTATTTTACATACATGTGGGATTTGAACATGTTATACTCTCAAAGACATAAAATAAAGATATGCATGATTTCTTTTCTTGGTAAACATGTTTTACATTCCTAGTATTTTTCTTCCAATAAGAAATTTAAAACATGAAACAAAAATCAAAATGATAATTGCCACAGCACTAGCTCTTACTCTCTCAAATAATGTTGAGTTCTTAGCTTAATTACATAACTTCTAATTGCACGCCTCAGCTCCTTTTGATCAGATAACATGGATCTATGTTGCATCAGTGAAATTCATTTAGTTAGAAAACTCAATTTTCCAAGAGAATGAATTTGGCAGTATTTCAGATCAATCTCACTGCGATGCTCTGAAAGGCAGTATGGTTAAGGATCAAATAAAACATTGAAACAATCCCACTACAAGGTAATAAAGGAAAACAAGAGTGGTAAGTAGAAGCCGTAGTGGTAAGACAGAAATTGTTTAAGTTGACAGTTGTAATCAAACAAGTGACAGTGGTAATGCAGGTAAAAATTCCATCACAATTTCTTCGTTTGGTGAAAGAAATTTTTCTATTGATTTTTAACACTTGCAGGTG
>JAUMHN010407045.1:0-37790 GCA_032360265.1 Heliamphora ciliata
TCAAATCGTAGTTGAAGATTAGATCTATAAGAGGTATTCTTCTAAATTAACTTTGGTTGCACGGGTTTTATTTTGATTGTTCTTCGTCAAATTTTTTATCTGGAGCCCGTTTCGGCTTTTTTCCGTCCAGTTAATTTTTAAACCGATTAATCATTTTAGAAAACAATGATCTTGGTAGTATTGCCTCCAACAATATTCTCCTTGTACACCCTGGGTTCGTCGTCAGTATTATAAAATTGGTTTATACACCCTGGGTTCGTCCCCGGTGTTTGAAATGGTTTATGGAGATTGTTAGGCAACATGGGTTCGTCGCTAGCATTCTGGTTTTGATGATTTAGACTTTAGGTTGACGCCAAACGAGCATCTTGGTTCTTAATGTGGGACTGTTGCGCATGGTTACTTTGCTTATTTTGGTTGGCTTGGGATAAGGATGGATGATAATTTTGGTTGGCCCACTCCCACGCCGTTGCCATTGAGTAAAACAGCTATGGCATAAAGTCAGGTGAAGCATTTACCATTCGCAATGAGGCGAGGATAGGTTTGGTGATCAAATTCCCGTTAAGTCTACTATGGTGATTCTCGGTGTGGAATTCCTGTTATAATCTGGGTGCATGTTAGGTTGGGCATCTGCATTACATACACGGCATCTCATACACACATGTTATCGACTTATTCGCTATCCTGTCATAAATTTGTCTGTCTCCTTGACTATAAACTGTACTGGGTGTTATATAGTATATGTTGCAGTAAATTTTGTACCGTGAGATTAGTTAAAAGGTTAGAGTGTTTTTCTTCTGGGCCTTGGCTCATGGCATTCGTGCCACAGGTGAGGAGGAGTTCTTAGTGGAAGTCATCCCAAAGGAAGAAGTAGAGTTTGAAGAACATGGTGAGTCCCAAGACCACATGTATCCTGCTGATGCATTCTGAGGAGTCGAGACCTCTGCTTTTGTTCTTATATTCAATTTTTCCCGTGCTTAGTGTAATTTTTGAAATTTCTTGGTAAAATTGTAATAGTTATATACTTTGAATGGTTCAGAACTCTTTTATGATGTAATAACTAACGTATGTAAATATGAATGAATGACTAGAATATCTCTTTATTTATATTTATATGTCCCGATATGCCCGGACAACGGGATGCCACACTACAACCACTAAGACAGAAGGTGTCTCTAAATAGGGACAAAAATTCGTTGAAGATAATAGGTCGAAAAATGCTACTGTTTCGTAAAATCGAGTTTTAGAAAAAAATGGTCCCGTCAAATCACTCTAAATAAATTTTATATGAACGATAACTCAAAAATCTAGCTCTGAGCATAAAGCTTGACCTTAGGGAATTTATCTGGAATGTGCTAAAAATCAGTAAAAGTAGATTTTTTTTCTGCTCGTTTGGCGTCGAAGCGTAAAAATTATGTTTCGGGTACTTAGACTTCATTTTGGGTTCTACTAAAAACCACACATGCTAAAAATAGTCTCATGAAGTTCCAGTAAAAATAGATTTTGAAGAAGACACTTTTAAGTTCATCAAAAAATTCGAGTATGAGAAGAAAGATGGATTTTTCTTAGTTTTTCTTCAGTAGACTTGTCCCTACTCTTGTTTAACTTATTTTTCGGGTACATATATGTTGTTTGAAGTCTAAAACTAGTATATTTTAGAGGCTATAATATTCACATTTCGCTCTTATTCATTCCATTGAAAGAAAACAAAACACAAGGTGTTATTCCATGCATAACAACAACACTATCTCTTATTCGATTCTTTTTAAACCTTCTTGTTTCTAATCTTGTTTATAGCTACTTAGATCATATCATTTGTTGTAGAGTGGGGTTATAATAGAAGGTTAAAGTGAGTTGTAGGAGTTCCTACTTGGACAGTCTTGATCAAAGAAGATGGAGGACTTAGTTTTAGACTTTCTTCCTTCCTTTTTGTTCCTTCTTCTTTTTTTTTGGTTAATTAAATATGTACTAACCAAAATTAAAGATATACAACGGAGCTCGACACACACCCATAAGGGCTAACAAAATAATGGTAGAGCAAACCACCAAAAAACAAAAATCAAAGCGCAATCCTATAAACTCTCACAGACCGAGAGTTATGAAAAACAAACTATTTCTCCTTACTTAAGCACGATTTTTTGGACTTGTTCAAAGGGACTAATTTTTTCGAGGAAACTTAAGGTTCTCAATTCTCTCTAGAAGCTTCTTCTTATTCTCGCCATTTGAAGTCGGAGTCATCCAAGAGCCAACAAAGTTCCACTTTGAAAGGGTTTTTGGAGGCATTTTCAAACGTGTGGATCGACGAACTGTAGGCTCATTGTTCCTTCTTCTTCTTTCTTCCTTCTTCTTTCTTGGAGACTCTCTCTCTCTAAAATCTCCCGCTTGGCCAAAAATTATAGGAGAGAAAGGGTGGATTTGGTCTTCTATTTACAGATTTGAGAAAGGACTGGAGGTGTAATTACCTAGGATTTGATTGGTAATTAATTAGAATAGGTTTATGGAGTTTTTCATAATTATAGGCTAGTAGAGTAGTGTGTTGTCACTTGGCTAATGATGAAGAGTTGGGAAGATTTTAGCTGATTAAAACTCTTTCAACTAAAATTAAGTAGAAAAGTGTCCAAGATACCCGGAAAGATATTTTGACACAAAAGGTGTCTATTGTATAAGACTTGCTTAATCTTTTAGAATTTAAATTTTATTTTAGAATTAATTTCATAGAATTTAAAAATATCAAAACTATCCAATACAGCTCCACTGAAAAAGTCCAAATGCAGTATAAGTTTGCATGTTCCCAATGCAAATCCACCCAAAATACAAAAAGAACACTTTTTGTACTTTTTGGGCACACCACCCAAGGTAGCCCGGTCACTTGAAGCTTCTCTTTTTTTTTTAATTAAATAATTTTTGTATTTAATAATTTTTGAATTTTAAAATTTTGGGCCAAAAGAATTAAATTTGGGCTTTTCTTTTAATTTTGAGTTGGGCTTAACCCATGGGTTTTCTTGTTTTTATTATTTTTGGGCTTAATTTGCTAATTGGGTTTTTAATTTAAATTGGGCCATAATATTTTATTGGGCCTTTATTTTAGCTTTTGGGCCTTATTGAAGTTTTGGGCTTGTTGGAGTTTTAGTCCTCAACTCTTGCTGGGCCTAAGGTTGGACTTCCCTTGTTTATCTTTTGGGCCTTCGATGACTTCTTGGGTTAATCCCGAATTAGTCTTGGGCTTACCTCAAGTTATAGGTTCAATCTCTAAGAAATCGAGTTGTTCTATCTCGAATTAGAGTTTCCGGCGTACGCGTGACCTTGAGAACTACTATTAGAGTTTCACGAGTTTTTCGATTTACGTTAAGAATCCACTATTAGGGTTCCAATCCTGTGATTGAAAATATGGGCCCATCCTACCCCCCTTAAATAAAATTTTGTCCACGAAATTAAAGACGTACCTTCATTGCCTTCATTCTCAAACAGTTGAGGATGATTTGGGTGGATGGTATCTTCTCTTTTCCATGTTTATTCGTCGACTCCTTGGTGCCGCCAAAGAACTCGTACTAATGTGATAGTCTTTCGATGTAAATTCTTTTCCAATCTATTCAGAATCTTTATTGGCATTTCTTTGAATGAAATATCCTCGTCTATCTTGAGCTCCTTCTAGTCCAAGATGTGAGTTGGGAGCGCCATGTACTTTCTTAGAAGAGATACATGAAAAATATTGTGCACTCAGTTGAGCTGCGATGGCAATGCTGGATGGTAAGCTACTTCTCCATTCCTTTGCAATATTTCAAAAGGTCCTATATAGTGGGGTGATAGCTTTCCTCTTTTTCCAAGACGTATAACTCCTCTTCGGGGGCGTATCTTCAAGAAGATGTGGTCTCCGATTTTGAAAGTTAGTGGTGTTGTTCTTTGATCTGCATAACTCTTTTGTCGGCTTTGCATTACCACTAATCTCTCCCGGATGAGTTGCACTTTCTTTGTCATTTCTTGCACGATCTCTAGTCCGAAAAGACTAGCTTCTCCAATGTCAGTCCAGCAGATGGGTGAATGATAGGGTCGACCATAGAGTGCCCCATAGGGTGCCATTTCGATACTCGCTTGATAACTGTTGTTGTAGGTAAACGCTACCAGTGGTAGATGCTTTTCTCAGTTGCCCTTAAAATCCATGACACATGCTCGTAGCATATTCTCTAAGATTTGGATAGTACGTTCTGAATGTCTATTAGTCTAAGGATGGAAGGCGGTGCTGAAACATAGGTCGGTGCCTAAAGATTTCTGTAAGATTCCCCAGAATTGTGAAGTGAATTGGGAATCGTGATCTTCTATGATTGAGACAGGTACTTCATGTAATCGTATGATCTCCTAAAAGTACTGTCTGCTCAGAGAGTTGAGAGTGGCTATAATTCCTATTAGTAGAAAGTGTGCAGACTTTGTTAATCGGTCCACCATGACCCAGAGAGCATCATGTCCATGTGAGAATCTTGAAAGTTCGGTGACGAAGTCCATAATTATATGTTCCCAGTTCCATATTGGTATGGGCAAAGGTTGTAATCTCCCTCTTGGTCTTTGGTGTTCTGCTTTGACTTGTTGGTAGGTGAGACATCTTGCTACAAAAGATGCAACATCTTTCTTCATCCTGCCTCACCAATCTTGACACTTGAGATCCTGGTACATCTTGTTCCTACTCGAATGTACGGCAAAGTTGGATTATGGAAATATTTGAGAATAGCTCCACGTAGATCTTCAACATCAGGTATGAAAATGCGTTCTGAGAACCGTAGACTTCCGTATGCATGAATGGTCCAATTGGTTTGTTCATTGTTTCCAGTGTATCGCACCATGAGATAACTCGTCTCTTGATCTGTGACTTGAGCTTCTAGGATCTTGTTAAGTAATGTAGGTGCAACTATAACAGTAAATAAACATGCTCCTTTGTCGCTCTCTGTCAGTTTTAGATGGAATTCGTTTAAGGCATCCATCATTTTCCATTCCCTTGAGGATAATCTAGCTACTAGAGTGTTAGACTTTCGACTGAGGGCATTTGCCACGACATTTTCTTTTCCCAAATGATACGACATGGTAAAACGGTAGTCTTTTTGATATTCCATCCAACACCTTTGTCTCATATTCAACTCCTTTTGAGTGAAAAGGTGCTTAAGACTTTTATGATCGGTGAAGACTTTGAATTTTTCTCCGTATAGGTAGTGTTGCTATTGCTTCAAGGCAAAAACTACAGTTACCAGTTCTAAGTCATGCGTAGGGTAGTTCCATTCATGATTCTTCAGCTAGCTAGAACCGTAGGCTCTGACCTTTTCTTTTTGTATTAACACGCATCCAAGGCCTTCCTTCGAAGTGTGGCAGTAAAAAGTATACCCTTTATCTCTCTCAAAGATGATTAAGATAGGGGCACTTGTCTACCTTTTCTTAAGTTCTTGGAATGAACTCTCACACATTCTCATCCATAAATACTTCACTCCTTTCTTGATCAGATGGGTCATAGGCTTTACCAATTTAGAGAAATCTTGGATAAATCTTTTGTAGTATCTGGCTAGACCTAGAAAATTTTTGATTTCAAATATAAACTTGGGCTGCTCCCATTTCGATACGGTTTCAACTTTGGTTGGGTTTACTGCCACTCCATTTTCAGAGATCATATGTCTTAAAAATTTCACTTCCATTAACCAAAACTCACATTTGCTAGCCTTTCTTTCCATACAACTGATTCTCCCGCAAGGCTTGTAAGACTATTCTCAGATGTTGTTCGTGTTCTTCTTCAGACGTAGAGTATATCAAGATGTCATCGATAAAGACTACTACGAACAGATTGAGGCAGGGTGTGAATATTTTGTTCATCAAGCTCATGAATACCGTAGGTGCATTCGTTAAATCAAAAGGCATTACTACGAATTCATAATGACCGTAACGAGTGCGAAAAACCATCTTCTAAATATGCTTGTCCTTGACCCTTAATTGGTGATATCCCGATTGTAAATAAATCTTTGAGAAAAATCTCGAACCTCTTAGTTGGACAAATAGGTCATCGATCCTTGGGAGTGGATATCTGCTCTTGATCGTGACCGGGTTGAGTCGACGATAGTCTATACACATTCTTAGAGATCCGTCTTTCTTCTTAACAAACAAAGTTGGTGCTCCCCACGGTGAATTACTAGGTCAAATAAAGCCTTTCTTTTAGAGTTCCTCTAATTGTGTCTTTAGTTCCTTTAGTTCTGCTAATGCCATTCTATGGGGTGGCATATAGATTAGAGTGGTTCCCGGTTGTAAATCGATGGTGAAGTCCACATCTCTTCATGGGGGTAAGTCGGGTAATTCAGTTGGAAATACATCGACGAACTCACAGATCACTCTTGCTAGTTCTGTTTCAAGCTGAATCTCCTCATTCAGAGTCAAAGCTACTAGCCAGCTATCCTTAACCTTTTGCGAGCTCTTGAAAAATCTTCTTGGGGAAGAACACATGATCTATCCCTCTTAAATGAAAATCGTGTCCCATCTAAGGTATAGGCGGTGATTTTCTTAAGATAACAATCTATGATAGCTCGATGACTAGATTGCCAGTCCATACCGAGTATGATATCAAAATTAGTCATCTTGATAACTCTAAGGTCGCACGTTAGACGAAGACCCGAGATTTTGATGTCGCAAGATTTACAATCAAGTTCTACTCGAACATTTCCTCTTAAGGGTGACGTTACACTCATTGCAGATTTCAGGGGTTTGTGTTCTAAGCTTAATGCAGTAACACAAGCAGTAGATATAAAAGAATGTGAAGCGCTAGAATCAAATAAGACTTGTACCGAGAAATTTGAAAGTATGAGGGTATCTTGAATGATTGTGGGGTCATATTCTTCCTCCTCTTGAATTGCAAAGACTCTTGGAGCAATGGGCATCTTGGATATATCAAAGCCTCTTACTTATCCGGGCTTAGGCTGATAGATAGGTCTTGTTCCATCGACCGGGGCTTGTTAGTTATTGCTTGAGGGTGCATTGGGGTTAGCTGATGACCATAGGGGACAGTCACAAATTAGGTGTCCTTCTATTTCACACTTATAGCATTTTCCATTCATATTAATGTTTCTGGGTTGAAACTTTGGTGAAGGTCGGGAATAGGGCTTCTGAGTATTTCCTCCTCTATTGTTCCGGATCGATCCTTTCTGAGTTGCTCCTCCCTTTTTATTCTGATCCCAAATTCTTTTGGAGTCGTTCAGCTCTTTTTCTGCAACTTGGGCTATTTTCACTACTTGTCTATACGTGGTTAGCTGCAGGACAGTCACTTTACCTCTTAATGTGGGCTCCAGTCCCCATTCGAATTTTCTTGCTTTTGAAATTTCACTAGGAGTTATGGTTGGTGCATAACAACTAAGTTCATCAAACTGGTTGGCATACTGAGTCACTGATAATTTTCTTTGCCTTAGACTTAGAAATTCTTGAACCATATTTTCCTTGGAGGTGGTAGGAAAATATTTCTCGAGAAATAGTTCTTCGAAATGGGTCCAAGTGAGGGTCGTTACATCTACAGTGGTTTGGGCCATCTCCCACCAGTAATTGGCTTAACCTTCCAACTGATATGTTGCTAGTGCAACCTTATCGCCGTCGTGTTCCAGATTCATGATATCCACCATTTTGTTGATTTGTCTCATCCATCCTTCGGCTAGACGTGGGGTAGTGTATCCATTGAATATGGGAGGCCTCTGTCTCTGAAATTCAGACAATAACCAGGCTCGATCGTGAAGGACTTGTGGCGAGTGGTGGTTCATGTTGGTTGCCAATATTCTCAGAGCTTGGTCTAGTTCTCCCAATCCATGGTCTTGGTTGTTTTCATAGTGAGGTGGGTCTTGATTAAGGATGACTTCGGGTGTTTCAGATCGGATCCCTCGTCCTCTACCTCTACCTCTTCATCCAAACATTTCTACAAGAAACGAAAATAAGGACTTTATTTTATTGATTTGTTCGTTTAAGTTTGAATTTCTTAGGTGCACAAGACATTAGAGTTTGCACAATCAACTTAAAAACAAAGAACACACCATGTAACACTAAGATTTTATTGCATAAGGGTTACAAGCTTGGAGTTACTCGAGTGATACGAATCACTAAGTGTTACTACGTAAATAGAATCTCCAAATTCTAGTGATACTAATCACTGAGTACTACAATAAAAGGGGATAACAACACGAAGATACATCATGATGAATCTAATCTAAGAGCAGGTTCGGATAGCATCTTAGAGCAAGAGATACAATCTCCCAGGTCGTCTCGGTGATCCCGTAGCATTCCGAGTGGATTTTACAGTACCATGTGTCAAGGGAGAGTGGATCTCTCCTTTCTTGGACGGATACAATAACTGGGGTCTCCTTATAAGTGTCGATATCATCGAAGTCTAGGAGTCCGTCGTCGTGAAAAATTCGGTACTCGTCCCATGGTCTCTGAGAGCATAAATAAGTGTAAGGTACCGCGTTCCCAAGTCGTTCGACAAAACCCAGGGACACCGCCTGCTTGTACATGATTAGACCTAATCGTTGAATAATGGTAACTAGCGCAAAATAGTAATGAGCTGCTACAGGTGATTTCCATGCGCACTTAATCATGGGGGCCACCAAAACATACACTTGAATTCCCACTGGAAAGAAGGTAGGAGTCATAGTGTTTCTCCAACCGAGTTCTACATAGGCTTTATTTTTTGGTTCCATTTCTTCGATATCGATAATGTCACCAGGGTCTTCAACCATAGGAGTTTCTACAGGAGGCTCGATCGTTTTAGCAAGGAAGACCCATGCTAGTGGTACCGCATGTATCGGAGCCTCCTCCTTTAGGGGTCAGATAACTAGCCTTCATTCGGTGGTAATGGCTCATTGTCAAACATCTACAGAATGGCATAACAAAGTTTAAGGTAAAAGTGCCTTAGAAGAACTATTGCTCTTATACTTCCTTTATTATTCTTTTTTTAGGGTAATTAATTTCTATAAAAGAAAGAAAAATACACGAATACAAAGGGCATACCTCAGGCCTTACAACATATCTAACCCATTACAAAAGGCCACTACAAAACAAGTTACAAGACTAGAAAACAAACATAACTAAGCTTAGATGACGAAAGGAAAAAAATCGCCTACCACCCCGCAGGAGAGAACTACCAACCTGCGGGACCAAAATACCATTTTTTCTTATCACTAGACATCTTACTCGCTGCCTTTTGTTTTAAAGGCAGAAGCTTCTACAAACCGATCTCAGCGTCACTATCTCCCTCACCTTCCAGCTCTTGAGGATCAACAACATTGATGACAACGCTCTCCCCTTCGTCAACTTCGCTATTATTAAGCTTCAACAAATGAGTGCCGTTAACTACAACTTCTTGATTTAAATTGCGCCCACACGCCATAGATTCAACTTTCACTTGGAACCCCTTCTCTTTGCCCAAAGCATTACTAGGATGAGATGGAGAAGGCTTATCAGCCATAACAAAGGTTGGCATAACCTCTTCCTCGGCTACCTTCCCCCTACCAACGCGAGTTCACTCATACTGCCGCTCCACCGATTTATCCTTGCATTTACTAAACTCATGATCGAAAGCTTTATAATGAGAGCATAGGGATGGAAGACCTTGGTATTCAACTCGTACTTCCACGATATTCCCCTTGCATTTTTCTAAAATCAAGTGCGGCAAAGACTTTGCTGCATTTATTTCGATACAGACCCGTTCATACAAAATGCGTTGTTTTGTGTTTGTGGCCTTATCTAGGTACGGAGGAACATCTAAAGCACTTGTAATCCAACTCAAACATTGAGGGTTCCAAAATTCAAGGGGTAACTTATGGAATTTAACTCAGATTGGTATTTTAGAGATTGCCTCTTTAGAGAGTTTTAGACGCTTTTTCCATCGCCGCAAGATCAAACGATGACCCGAGAAGTGCCATGGGCCCTTATCCAAAAGAGTCTCCATTGCTTCGACACTATGGAACTTGAAAATATAGAACCCATTATCATTCCCATATACATCCACTAGCCCCTCACCAAACGCTAAATCTACATCCAGGAAATATCCCACAAGACATGTTTCCCACAAATGATCATCAACTAAGTCGCTTTCAATTTTGATAACATCCGGGTTGAGAGGATCCTTGGATTCCATAAAGTTCTAGTTTGTACTAGAGAGACTACGGTTCATAAGGAAAGAGGCCCAAGATTTTGGTTGGGGCACTTTATCAAACACCTGAGCAGCACCCCTACCACCGTCCCCAGTAGATCTTGCCAACATGGTCGTTGTCTTCGTAGAAACAGTAGGCGCTCAAGGTCTGGCAGCCCCACCGCCAAAGTGAGCACCACCCTTGTAAGGGATCCGCCCACCCTTGCCTCTGAAAGAGCTGAAGGTAGGGTCCCTAATAGGTGGACCCTTAAAAACCTCCTCACCAATCTCAGAGGAAAAAGCACATGGAGGTATCGTTTATCGGTCTGCGGCTTGAGCAAGCGCCCTTGTATTTGATTCCTTCAGTAGCTCAAGCTTCGGTTTAATGGATTGGAAAACATCCTCTCGAAGAGTACTGACACTCAATTTCAAAAGAGTAAGCTCATGCTCCACGGTCTGTGCAACAATATCCTGAGCTTGCCGTATCTTGCTCAGCGCGGCTTCCTCTAAGAAACACGCATTAGGAGAACTTGGAGCATTGTGTACGGTACTAGCTTTTTGAAAAATCTCACTTAACTTAGTCGGCGTCCTTTGGCCAGTAGGAGAGGATGGAGCAAAACCGGCTGTCAGAGCATCCTGGTTTACACAGGTGGGAGACCCTCTGGACCGACCATCGATCTTGTTGGTTTTCAACATTTCAGTATCCTTACTTCGAACCACGCTAAGATTTCAAACCCTAGATGGACTCGCATCCTTCTCAAGTGGCCTCGCCATAATCTGAAGTGAAGAAAAAAAAACCCTAGCAATCGGGTTCACTTCGCACCTGAGATCGCACCTTCACGCGCACACACATCATGTCCTCGTTCATCGGTGCTCTCCCATTGTATAGTCTTAGTGCTTTTTTTATTCTTTAACAAGGTGTGATACATAATAGTTACAAATAACAAGTATATATTCATATAACTCACACAAAAGAACCTAGGTCTACCCATTTCCTAAGGCTACTAGGGTTTCGTATACCTAAGCTCTGATACCAAGCTGTGACGGCCCACTTTTTGGACGTATCATTTTAAAGACTCTTTCTTTAATTACTTGTGAAAATAACATCTATATTTTTTTTGAAAAAACATAAACTATCCATTTCACTTATAAGTAATTAACTCAACTTAAAAGATTAAGTCAAAAGGAGAGAAACTTTAATATATCAAAAGAGAATTCCAAATCTTACAAAAAGTGCATTAGAGTTGCGTTAAAATATTACATTTTAAAACTAATTTTGGAATTCTTCAGTGGTTTCTTCTCTTCCGGGCAGAGTCTAGTGCTCCTCTTCCTCGATCGGGATTGCCTCCTCATACACTCCTTTTTTACCTGAGTATTAAAATTCCATGAGCTACGCGCTCCGAGAAACAACTATAACCCAGCTAATTTTCCCATAAAACACCAATTTCCAATAATATAAAAACACGAGATACATAAAGATATACACTTTTTAATGCAAGGGATCAACCTATCTCACTATGTTCTCGTTGTCCATACTACCGAAGTTCTCGTTCTCAACTGTGCTAATAGATGCAAGGGTTCAACCTAAAACCACTATGTTATCGTAGTTCACACTATCACATTCTCGTTCTCAACTGTACACTAATAGTTTTAAAGGTTCAACCTAAAACCTCTATGTTCTCGTTGTTCTTAATATCAAAAGTTCATGTTCTCAAAGAAAAGTTTCTCTCTTGGTTCTCCCCCAAGAACCCAAACCCAAAGGTTGCACAATGCTGCGTTAACTCTAACGGGCCTCACCACCATGGTACCATACGTTCTCATACACTATGTTCCCATTCACCTTGCCCCCTACACATCATCATTTTTTATTAGTAAACTCATACTATGTACACTCGTACATGGTTAAGGTTTAGTAAACTCATACTAGGCTAATAGCCATGATGTGCGACTCACCGATAGTAAACTCATACTATAGTGAACTCGTACTTATACACTCGTACATGGCTAAGATCCAGTAAACTCATACTTGGATCAAGACAAGGCGCGGCTCATGACATAGCACGACTTGTGACGTTATGGACCCTTCCTCATCTCCATATCACAATACACAACCCTCCCCATGTCAAAATCCCAAGTTTGTTTTGAAGAATAAAGTTCGTTCATTGTTCATTGTTTGGTTCCCTATACGTGTACTAGGTCCACTAGTCATGTATAACTACTTCTAAACATGCTTTGAGTACGATAATAACATCAACAAGTCTCATTCATGGCAAGATATAAACATAATACAAACATTTATACACTGAAGCATCACTAATCAACTTTTTTAAAAATTCAATATCTTAGGTACTGTTTGTAAAATTCATTTACCATACTTAGAGACATTTGTTTGCCATGATATTTTATAGGGTGATAGATATATATGTTAGGAACATTTCATATGTAGACCACTAAGTCAGAAGGTGTCTCTAAATAGGAGCATAAATTCATTGAAGATAAGAGGTCCAAAAAAGACAGAAGTTGTCTCTAAACAAGGGCAAAAATTCATTAAAGATAAGTCCGAAAACGACACTGTTTGGTAAAATCACGTTTTAGGAAAAATTTGTCCAGTCAAATCACTCTAAATAAATTTAATATGAACGATAACTCAAAAATCTAGATTTGGACATAAAGCTTGACCTTAGGGGATTTTTCTAGAATGTTCTAAAAAATGGCAAAAGTGGACTATTTTTATGCTCATTTGGCGTCGAAACGTAAAAATTATGTTTTGGGTACTTAGACTTCATTTTGGGTTCTACCAAAAATCACACGTGCTAAAAATAGTCTTACAAAGTTCCACTAAAAATAGGTTTTAAAGAAAATACTGTTAAGTTCACCAAAACATTCGGGTATGAGAAGAAAGATGGTTTTTTCTTAGTTTTTCTTTGGTAGACTTGTCCCTACTCTAGTTTAACTTATTTTTCAGGTCCATAAATGTTATTTAAAGTCTAAAATCAGTATATTCCAAATGCTATAATATTCACATTTTAGTCTTATTCAACCCATAGAAAGAAAAGAAAATACAAGGCGTCATTCCATGCATAACAACACTATCTCCTATTCGATTCTTTTTAAACCATCTTGTTTCTAATCTTGTTTATAGCTACTTAGATTATATTATTTGTTGTAGAGAGGGGTTAGAATAGAAGGTCAAAGTGAGTTGTAGGAGTTTTTACCTGGATAGTCTTGATAAAAGAAGATGAAGGACTTAGCTTTAGATTTTCTTCCTTCCTTTTCTTCCTTCTTCTTCTTTCGTCCTTCTTCTTTCTTCTTTCTTGGAGACTCTCTCTCGCTCTAAAATCTCCCTCTTTGCTGAAAATTATAGGAGAGAAAGGGTGGATTTGGTCTTCTACTTATAGATTTGAAGAAAGACTTCAGGTGTAATTACCTAGGGTTTGTTTGGTAATAGGTTCAGAAATTTTTTCATAATTATAGGCTAATAGAGTAGTGTGTTGTCACTTGGATAATTATGAAGAGTTGGGAAGATTTTAGCTGATTAAAACTCTTCTAACTAAAATTAAGCAGAAAAATGTCCAAGATACCCGAAAAAATATTTTGACATAAAATGTGACTATTGTATAAGACTTGTTTAATTTTTTAGAGTTTAGATTTTATTTTAGAATTCATTTCGTAGAATTTAAAATTATTAAAAATATCCGATACAGCTCCATTTATACTTAAAAAGTCCAAATGCAGAATAAGTTTGTATGTTCCCAATTCAAATCTATCCAAAATACAAAAAGTACACTTTATGTACTTTTTTGGCACACCACCCAAGGTGGCCGGCCACTTGAAGCTTTCTCTTTTTTTTAATTAAATAATTTTTGTATTTAATAATTCTTGGATTTTAAAATTTTGAGCCAAATGAATTAAATTGGGTCTTTTCTTTTAATTTTGTGTTGAGCTTAACCCATGGGTTTTCTTTTTATTTTTTGGGCCTTAATTTGCTAATTGGGCCTTTAATTTAAGTTGGGCCATGATCTTTTATTGGGCCTTTATCTTAGCTTTTGGGCCTTGTTGAAATTTTGGGCTTTATTGGAGTTTTAGTCCTCAACTCTTATTGAGCCTAGGGTTGGACTTCCCATGGTTATCTTTTGGTCATTTAGTGACTTCTTGGGCTAATCCCAGATTAGTCTTAGGCTTACCCTAAGTTATAGGTTCAATCTCTAAGAAATTGAGTCGTTCTATCTCAAGTTAGAGTTTCCAGCATGCGCGTGATCTTGAGAACTACTGTTAAGGTTTCACGAGTTTTCGATTTACGTTGAGAATTCACTATTAGGGTTCTAATCCTGTGTTTGAAAATACCGGCCCTTACATCATACATATTCTTTTATATCAAAGTAGTTTTTTAATCTCTCACTGCTATGGGATGCAATATTATAATATTCTCTACTCAAAGATGCTATGCACTCATTGTGTGATTCAAATTCTTCCATCGTTTGGGGTTATGGATAAGAGTCCATTAGCGTGCAAATAGTATATAATCTTGCGGCTTCTATCCATCTTTAGAGTTTCTATTTCTCTATCTAGATTGCAATGGAGCCCTTTATAGGAATAGGGATTGCTCACCATTCGTAATGGCCCAAGTAAGCTATAGGTCCAATAACTTGAATAAAGATCCCAAAAACACAGATCAACAACTTAAACTCAAGTAAATGGTAGTAGTTGATTTTATATATATATAATTTTCTCTTTCATCGATATGGAATGAGATATTACAATATCCTATACTGAAGAATGCAACATTCTTGCTGTTGATACACTATTTTTGTTCTGCAACCATATTTTCCAATTCTTTAACGTAGTAAATGGTTGATCTCAGTAATTTTGCAAATAATCTCGGAGTCACCATTCAACTCCACGATAGGCAAACGTCAATCGACATGATGTAGGATAATTTTGTATCAAATCATCCCCAGGTTCACTCTACATCTCAAAATTTAATTCAAAGGTATCACAACAGCAAGTTCACTTTAAATATAGGTTCGAAAGGCAGAACCTATGATCGATTCTCATCACCATTTGATTGCCTCGTAAAGAACTCTCAAGCTCATTGCCTATCATGGCACACCATTTGACCGCATCGTATGGCGTCCCAAATCTATTGCCTCGTATGTCACTCTTTTATCTAAATCTAAGCCTCATATAGAAACTCAATTTCTATCTTAACCTAATAAGAAGCCTATATCATCATTCTCACCTTGAAATGGCATTCGATCATCCAGAAACTCACTTCGTATTGCATCCTTATCAACAATCATGGCCTCATATGGAAAACTAATTAATGTTGATCATCTCATATGATGGTCCGATCACTCAATCAATCCTGGTCATCTTGCTTGACGGTCCAATCGTATCAAATCAATCCTGATTATCTCATATAATGTTTTAATAATATGTAATCAATCTTGATCATCTCATGACAATTTGATTATCCTTAATTAGTCCTGATCATCTCGTACAGTAGTCTTATCAAGAGTCAAATCAATCTCAATCATTTCATATGATGGACTGATCTTTTTAAAACCTTCTGATCGTCTTGTATGACTTCCATCATACTAAAACACTCTTAATTGTCTCATATTGTGATGCCCCGAATTTTATATAGTATCTAGAACGACAAATAACTATGTTGCAAAAAACTATAAACAAATTATCCATTCAAAACTTTCAATGGAAAATAAAACATGAAAGAGTTTAAAACATATTACAGACCAACTTAAACAACTTGACATGTCACACCCCACTCCCGAAAGGTATTCAACCTATGCAATGGGGCATGATCTTGCCACATCTTAGTAGACTCAAGGAACTAACAAGACTAAAATAGCCGAGCACAAAAGCATCCAACTGAGATTGATCTAAAAACATACTGTCATTGATACTGAAGAAACGTAATCATTTAGGGGATGCTCCATCCCAAAACATACATTACCAACTGAGAACCAAACGTAGTCTCCATAACAAGAGAAGTCATAAAAATTACAAAACTATTCTACAAAACCCAAAATACATCTAGCTGCGAGCTCAAGCCCTAGACGCCTACATTGGCAGACCAATCTCTAGCTATTCTAGCTATCTGCATCTACGAAGGTTACAAGAGAGTGCAGTTAGTATTATAATGAACAAAATGATGCCAAACACTCAGTTTAAGAATACTGAAATATCTTTGAAAATAAATCATCATGCTATATTAAGAGATGTGAAACGCAACATTCATTTCATCACAAAAATCTCATAAGTTATATAGAACCTACTCTTTTTCGCACAAGTATAACTTAGGCTCATTAGCCACAATTCATTAAATCCGCGTCTCATACTCATACCCATACCCAGCTGTGACGCCCTGATTTTCGGAGACATCTTAAGTTACAAAAGACATTGTTTCTTTGATTAACTATGAGAAAATAGCTCATAAGTTTTTTTTATATATAAAATATTCATACCGATTCAAATAGATGAGTTAAAGAGAAGTGATCTTTATCATTACCAAAAAGGAATATCTCAAAATATTACAACCCAAAAATCTTTCGAAGATTTGGAAGTTACGTTTACAATTTAAGTTCAAATTAAAAAATCTCCTACAGTATCCACGTTAGGTTCTACATTAGTGGTTAGCCAAGATTATGCTTCATCCTCTAGCACTGGTTCTTCGATATATTCTTCTTCACCTGGCAAAAGACGCCATGAGCTGCGATGCCCAATAGGAACAACCAAAAATCCTATTGACCTACCCTAACACTCATAAGTCCCACAACATAAGTAAACATACAGAATGATAAACAACTATAATCACAAATTAAACTCATAAAAATTTCAATATAACTTCACAAGTGTTCTTTGCTCAAGTTTCCAAAAGTTGATCATTGTTCAAGAAAGTAGTTTTCCTCGGTTTCACTAAGGAACCCATCCCATATTGATTGTTGCGTTACCACAACGGGCACCCATCTCCTCGGTACCATTACATTCCTGTCCACTAAGCTCATGTACGTCCATCCCCAAATCATAATGGCACACACAAGATGATCGATTTACCACCAGGCACACGTAAGACAATTTTAGAAAAGGCACAGATCAAGACATAGTATGGCTCATGACGTACATGGACCTAACTTTAACACTGAGCACCATAATTACACCCCGAATCAAAAGTTAGGATCACAAGATGAATTTCACAATAATTCTTATATCGTTATGAGAAAGACCCACCCCACGTTCTACGTTTCTATAATGAGCACTCACCTCCTCGGTACTATTACGTTCCCATCCACTATGTTCCCAACCACTATCCCACCACATTTAACGCTCTCGAACCATACTTTTTGTATGTGGCTAACGATGTGGGCAATTTACCGTAGATCTCGTTCCTGCCCATACTTAATGTATGCGAATTGTGACTCCCAGGGATTTAGATGTAGCTTGGCTCAAAACATGTATAGCTCAAGACATGAATGGACCCACCCTCGACATGTCTCTGTCACACAAAAATCCAACCCATGTCAAAACCCAGTTTCTTTCCAAAATGGCGCCGTTCGTTCAAAGTTCATAGTTTTGTTCCCAATACGTGATCTTGGTCAACTAATCAAGCTCTCAATACAAGATATCTAACAACTTTTAATATTCTCAACATGCTATAAAAATATAAGAAAGTCTCATATATGATAAGTGAAAGTTATATTACAAGTCTCACTCACTAGGCATCACCCATTAATACGAACTAAAAATTCATATTCGAACGGTCCCATCGTAAAATACTTTTAAAATACTAAGCCTTAGTAATTTGTTACAAAATCTAACATGGTGATAGATATACGTGTTTGGCACAACTTTCATGAAGGAAGCTAAGTTGTAGAGAGCTCCTAAACAGGGGCAAAAATTCGTTGAATAGAATTGGTTAAAAAGTGACACTACTTGGGAAAAGCACCCTTTAGAAAGAAATCGTCCGATCAAATCACTTCAAATATATTTTAAATGAAAGACAACTCAAAAATCTTGCTCTGTACATTTATACTTTGGCCTAAGGGGATTTTCTAGGACTTTTTAAAAATCGGCAAATTGGACTTTTTTTTTTGCAACTTCGGCGTAATATCGTAAAAACTTTATTTGGGGTATTTAAATACCTTTCTAGGTCCTACCAAAAAATCACACATGCTAAAATTATCTCAAAGAAGCTCCAGTAAAAACAGGTTTGGAGTTAGGCACTGTTTGGTTTCTTTGAAAATTCGGGCAAGGGCTCAAAAGCTACTTTTTTCTAGTTTTTCTTTGGAGATCTTGCTTCCTTTCTTGTTTAATTTAAACTATGGGTCCATACATACAATAATCACTTAAAAACAAAATATTTACGGAAGCTTAACATACTTATATGACAATCATTTAAGTTATGGAAAAATAATAAAAAACAACCAAGCGTAAAAATAACTGATTTCTCCTAGTTCTCTTATTTAATTATTCTTTGAACCTTCTTATTTCTAAGTTTGGTTTTAGTTTCTTAAATCTTATTAAATGTTGTAGATGGGTGCTAGAAGAGAATGTTAAAGAGGGTCATAGGAGGTTCCTACTTTGTAGAATCTTGATTAATGAAGATTGGATTTAACTTTAGCACAACCAACTTCTTCTTCTTCTTCTTCTTCTTCTTCTTCTTCTTTCTTTTTTTCTTTCTTTCTTTCTTTCTTTCTTCTTCTTCTTTCTTTTTTCTTTCTTTCTTTCTTTCTTTCTTTCTTCTTCTTCTTTTGGACTCACTCTCTCTCTAAAACTCCAAGGGGCTACCGAATTTTTAGTGAGAAATGGGCAAGGAGTTGTCCTCTTTTTATAGTGGAGAGAGAGCTTGAGTTACCCTAGATGGTTAAGCTAACTTCGATTGATTAAGCTTACACTGGTTAGTTAAGTTAGCTTAGGTTAGATTGAGCACATGGCTCAAGGCATGAAAGACTAATATGTATATGCGTGTGCGTGTATATATATAGGCTCAAATAGGTAAAAGAGTGTATAAAAATATCTAAGAGGATAATTTGGCTCAAAATGTGATGGGTAGGGAAAATGGTGCATATATTCAAATTTAGTTAAAAAAGGGATATGTGGGAGATAAAAATAGCAAGGAGTCTACTAAACATATGCTTAGGGCAAGTACGAACTTGTTTGGTTCCAAGAAAATTGATTAGGGCTTATTAAGAACACAAAATTCCCTAAATTAGGGGAATTTTGTACTTTCCATGTGGTGGCCATGGGGTGGTCGGCCACCTATGGTTTCCCACCCTTTTTTGTTTTTTTAAAAATAAAAGATATTGGATAATTTCTCATTGGTCAAAATTCGGGTCAAAAGAATTAATTAAGTTGGGCTTGGTTTAAAAACTTGTTGGGCTTGATCCATGAATCTTTTAAATATTTATGGGCCTAATTAAAATAATTGGGCCCTTACTGGGTTGGGCCTTCATTCCCACTCGGGCCTTACTTTTAGCTTTGGGCCTTGTTGGAGCCTTGGGCCTTGATTCATAATTGGGCCTTCATTGTTGTTTGGACAGTATTTAATCTTTGGGCCTTGGACACTACTTAGGCCTATTTTGAGTCTTGGGTCTTGATTACACTTAGGCCACATTTACATCTTTAGGTCTTTGATTATGCTTAGACCTTGTTTAATCATGGGCTTGTAAAAAGTACTAGAATTTGAGCTTGAGAAAAGAGTCTTTTGGGTTTTCAATTAGTTTTGGATCTTTAAAGGTCTTTGGTCTTTTTATTAATCTTGGGCCTTATTTAGCATTTGATTTTTTAGGGGTCTTGGACTTTTAATAAAGTTTGGCCCTTACTTGAATTTTGGGTTTTAGGGAAGAATTTGGGCAATCTATAAAACTTGGGCCTCACTTGCTTTTGGGCTTTATCGGGGACTTGGACTTTTAATTTAATTGTGGGCCAATTAAGCTTTATGAAAAACTTTGGCCTTTATTTGTTTGTGAGCCATTTGGGCTATATAGAAAGTTTGGGTCTTTATTTGGTTATAGGCGTTATGCCAACTTGGCCTTATAAAATTTTGGGCTTATGGGCATTTGGGCCATATGGTGACTTGGGTTATATTTAACTTGAGCTTTTCTATTTTTGAGCTTTTTCTTTAGCTTGGATTATTCTTTATTTTGGGCATTTCTTTAGGTTTGGCCTTTCTTCGCTTGGGCCTTTCTTTTTAGTTTTGGGCCTTGGCCCTTTAAGTTCTCAACTAAAATTATTTCTTCTACACACCTTGTGTTTTAGGGTCTTATGAGTCTTAAGATGCCCCATTGCGTCTTTTAGTGTTTTGTTGTACTAATCAAAAGTAAGTGGTATAACAATCTATCCCCCTCAAGAAAATTTTGTCCTCGAAATTTAGAGTATACTTATATTTCCAAAAAGTTGAGAATGATTGCCATATTTGGTGTCTTCTCTTTTTCCCAAGAATATTATTTTTTTTATTGTTTTATTTTTTTTGATCTTGTTAAGAGTCATTGGGGGTTTCAAATGATATTTTAGATCACTCAAAAAATATGAGTTAGAGGTCAGACATTGAATGGGAAGGTGAACAATTTCTCCTCTAAGTTTTAAAATAAATTCTCAATAGGATTCGAAGTTTAGAATACAAGAGTCAAGTGGGTACAATCTAGGCAGAGCAAACAACTTTAAACAAAGTGATGTATTTCAATAACAGTGTACTCAAGGCTCAAGTATATAGATGAAACATGCAGACACCTCCAAAACAAAAACTCTAGATTGAAGGAATAATTCTCATGATTAGGATCAAACGATTTCGATAACAATCTCAAGAAAGCAAGGTTAAGCAATGAGTACTCAACTAGATATCCACCCATAAGTTATGCTGATCACACGCCGCTTCAAAGCAAACATCTAAGTCCAGTCCATTGATAATGATTTCAAGTATATACAATGGTTCACAAGATTACTCTCACAATTGAATAAGACATTGACATTTTAAAGAAAGACGGATGATCATAGATTTTAAAGAAAGACGAATGATTATAACAAGGATGAATTCTTCATCAATTTAAGAGTGGTCAAAAAAATAAAAAATTTACGAGGTTGTTCATTCCAAGAAAAGAAGAATCCATAAGGTTTATGCATTCAAATACATGATCATTCAAGAAGTTAATCTCAACTAGATTCATGACACCGGGTTCTAAGAGAATGAAAGTAGTTCAACAGTCATGTTAAATGAATTAAGGGAAATCAACACGAACAAAGGTTACCATCTAGCTAATTGGCTAAGCAATGCGAGTTACACAAAACTGATGGCTATCGACTTATTTGTCCCCCTTGAAATAATTTTGCACTTCAAATTGTGTTTTAGATTCTAGCACTTCTAGAATTTCTTGACATATCCCAAAATCTTAAGCTCTCCAATATTATACATACAATTTGATTCACTGCGAAACTTATATATATATATATATGTCTTCGAATAACTTCAAAATATACTACAATCATTCCATACAAATTGCTCATCTGTCCTTTCGATTTCACATTCTCTACTCATAATATATCCCCACACACTAATAATTCTGCATCAAAATAGTCATAACTTTAATCTCAAACGTATTGTCGAATCGTGAGTCTTTTCAACCTAAAAATCACAACCATAAAAACTCATAATGTCAAAATTCCAAAAGTATTCATAATCCATCAATTCACAACCATCTTATAATCTCAAATAATTCCAAAAGTATTCATAATGTCAAAATTAACCATAAAAACGCGACAATAAAATCTTTGCCATTATAAGATCAAAATATCTAGCCATAACAATTTCCTCGAGTAAGATAGTGATTTGGTACGTAACGCTTCATATACTTTTTCTTCAACCTAGTAACAGACTAAGGACATGGACAAGAAATTATATAATCACCAAGATAAGATCTTATTATTAACTCCCAATAAACAATGTAAAATCCTCATACAAGTCTAATGTAAACACCATAAATCTCCAAAATGTTGTATTTCTACAAACTCCCAACTATACGATCAAACATTAATATACTCCAAAAATCAATATCATGTCATTTTTTTTCATCCGAATGACGTACCAAAGACTTCTCTAAAATCATTATTCAATAATAGACCGCCAAGCACAACACCCTGAGCTTTCATATGGTTTTTAAATTTTAAGTGAGATTGTCTACACAAAGATTGATATTGGTGTTACTGAATTTTTTTTTTTGGCTAGGTAAGTGGGGAATGGGGCCCCCAGGGGTTGAACCCCGGGTGATAGATATGGGCAAGGCAACTCAAGCCACTGAGCTAGCCACCACATCTCTGTTACTGATGTTGGTATTATTGTGGGATGATTGTCGTCGTAACTATTATTGACGGCCCGCTAATTGTGCAATTGTTAACTCTTATTCTAACCATTCTCCAATTGTATATGATTTGGTGTGACATTAGGTCAATTATAATAGGTTTAATGAGTGCAACAATTATCTACAACTATTAATGGTCTTCTTAGTTCGAGATTCTCTTTGAAAATACAAATCGGATAACATTCTAATAGAATGAATTACGTATATTACACTTAAAAAATAGTAGCACATTATAAGTACAATAACACGTACATATATACTTCACAAATAGAACCTAGGTCTACCTATTACCCAAGGTCGCTAAGGATTCGAAACCTAAGCTTTCATACCAAGTTGTGATGCCTCGAATTTTGGAGACATCTTAAGTTACAAAAGACATTGTTTCTTTAATTAGTTCTAAGAAAATATCTCATAATTGCTTTTAAAAAATATTCATGCCGATTCAAATAGATGAGTTAAAGAGAAGTGACCTTCATCATTACAAAAAAGAAATACCTAAAAATATTACAACCCAAAAATCTTCCAAAGATTTGGAAGTTATGTTTACAATTCAAGTTCAAATACAAAAGTCTCCTACGGTATCCGCAGTAGGTTCTGCTTCAGTGGTTAGCCAAGGTTATGCTTCGTCCTCTAGTACTGGTTCCTCGATATATTCTTCTTCACCTGGGATAAGATTCCATAAGCTACGATGCCTAGTAGGAACAACCAAAAACCCTACTAACTTACTCTTAACACACATAATTCTCACAACACAAGTGGACATATAGAATAATAAGCAATTATAATCACAAATTAAACTCATAAAAGTTCCAACGTAAGTCCACACGTGTTCTTTGCTCAAATTTTCAAAAGTTGATCTTTGTTCAAGAAAGTAGTTTTCTTGGGTCTCACTGGAGAACCCATATCATATTGATTGCCGCGTTACCACAACGGGCACTCACCTCTTCGATACCATTATGTTCTCGTCCCCTAAGCTCCTGTACGCCTATCCTTGAATTATCACGGCACACGTAAGATGATCGACTTACCGCCACAACACATGTAAGACAGTTTCAAAAATGGCATAGATCAAGACATAGTACGACTTATAACGTACATGGACGCAACCTCAACACTGAGCACCATACTCACAGCCCGAATCAAAAGTTAGGATCGCAACATGAATTTCACAATAGTTTTTATATCGTTGTATGAAAGACCCACCCACGTTTGTTGCTACGTTTCCACAAGCACTCACCTCTTCGGTACCGTTACGTTCTCATCCACTACGTTCCCAACCACTATGTCTGCTGCATCCAATGCTCCCGAACCATACTTCTTATATGTGGCTAATGACGTGGGAAGTTTATTGTAAATCTCGTCCCTGCCTATACTTAACGTATGCAAATTGTGACTCCCGTGAATCTGGACATTGCTTGGCTCAAGACACAGTATGGTCCAAGACACAGTATGTCTGGTTTGAGCTGTGCACTTGCAGCTAAGTATTAGTGCTTGCTGATCTTTCGGCCTGAGCTGGTTTGATTGGGCTTTGGTTTTGATGTTTGTTTTTTCTTGTTGAGAAAATAACTTTCCCTAGTGTTCTCTTTTAGATGCTAAAATGAATAGGCATTGTTAAAGTCTTGCCTTGTTGTGGGTTTTGATACTTTTGGGGTTGCTAATTGTGGATGATTTCTAAAGCTGCTAGTCTTTACTCTTAGGGGTGTTGATCGGTTTTGCTAAACCACTGGTGCTGCAGCATGTTGTTTTGGTTTGCTTAGGGTTTCGTTTTGATGTTTGTATTTTTCAATTTGTGTTGGTAGTTTACCCTTTTGTTCTCTTGTAGGTTGGTTCCTTACCAACTTTGGGGTATTTTGTCACTTTGAGGAAGATTGACGCATCGTTTTAAGGGAGCTCGTTCCCTTTAGATGCTATTCTTTCCCTTTATATATAAAATCTTTTTCTTTGCCAATAAAAAAAAATTTATAGCAGTGGAGGTAAGGAAGCTCATGTAATTCCCATCTACTGTTATGTCATAAAGTATTTTTCCTAGAAACTAAATTTAATTATTTTAGTTTTTACTCATCTTATGTTTGTTAACTTCTTATCGTAGGATTTTATTATTGGCTTGTATTTTTTTCATAAACTAATTACTTAAACTAATTGATTTTGCTATTGACTTTTGACATAAAGTGTTACGCCCCAAACACCAGGGTCATGTGAAAACCCACCAAAACACTGTTTATGAAAATAGGATTTTACAGTTGAAAAATCATCAACTCAAAAATATACAACATTTGGATAAAGATCCCAAAGTTTAGCTCTCATAAACAGAATACATGCATTCTCATACATGAATAAGTATATCGCCTCAAGGCGTACAAAACTTGCCTTCTGAAACAGGCTTCACATGTAAAAGTACATGTCACAAAAATATAGAAAACTATAACCAGTCTTCCATCACCACAGCATCTGGGTCAACTCCGCATAGACACCTGAAAATAGTTTTACAGCAAAATCTCACACCGTGAGCCAAGGCCCAATAAAAACAGACTACATAAAGCTGTAAAGCAAGTTATGCAATCATAAGCACATAAGCTCAACCACATGAGCTAAAAGATTTTCCTCTAAAAAATCATCAATTTTTCATCCTTGAAACTATGCATATCATCCTGATAGATATCATGCCACAGTTAAGGGAAAACAGTAATAAAATAGTAATCTCCACTCGGGTCACATAGCCGAGGAGAAAACAAGATAAAATGAAATCCTATGTACCGACTCTGCCGCACAGACAAAGGTAACAACTATAGACTCCTGCCAATTACCCTAGTCACCACTTAAGGCCTGCTCGGTAATGACAAGTTCTATATGGAGTCACGACAATGTAAGCAACGCTATTCACGGAGCCAACCGACTTAGTTTACGAGTTCACAACTCGAGGGCTCTAAGCACCCACCAACCACTTAGTTTATGGGTTCACAACCCGAGGGCACTAAGCACCCACCAACCTTATTTACGGGGATTAACCCGAAGGCACGTAGGGACCTACTCTGCGCACGTTTCTGGACTTTTACCATGGAGCAATGGAAGCCCAACTCAACACACCCACTGCCACGGTACATCTACGGATAACATTTAAAAACCCACAAGCAGTTATACAACACATGTATAAAGAGAGATCCAATCCATCAACATGGAGATCTATAAGCATGTAAAAACATCATGTTTACCAAAATTTTTTAAAGCTAAGACTTAACCTCAAGGGCTAGATCCAAACCTCTAAAGCATGTTTTTTCACAAAACACCTCGTTTTCAAACCTCCTTTTGAAAACCACGGATATCAACACATCTGGATTATGTATAAAACCAAGAAAAGGTGTAAAATCCACTTTTACCCAAAACCAAGGTTTAAACATGAAAAACCACAAATCATGCATTTTTTATCCGTTGAAAATATATATAATTGCATATAACACCCTTTAATAGCAGTAGAGTTTAGAATCGTGCCTCGCAGAGCTAAAAGCTCGATGTCTCAAAATTAAACTGCGTCAAAACGAGAATCCGTCCGGATGGATACGAAGCCCACATTGTCAACAGCAAGGATCTGTTATCTGACTGCAAAAAACTAAGCCCCAAGCCTCCCAAAAGCTAGAGAGATGGTAGAGAAAAGGTGTAGAGAAGAAGATAGGCTTGAAAAGATATTTTTAAGTCTCGAAAAAGATATTTGTAGGCTTTATAGATTTTCGCGCCAGGCCCCCCTCGCTCGAGCGCCCAAGCACCATTTGAGCGGACCCCTTACCGACATACACTCGGCCACACCACTGCTCGAGGGCCCAAGAACTGCTTGAACGGTCACCTCACGGATCAACACTCTGCTACCAACCGGCTCGAGGGCGCTCCCACTGCTCGAGCGGTCATCACTGGGAGAAAAACTGTGGAAAGCAACCAAGCTGAACCCCTGCATGCATAACACGTATAACACTCATACAAAACATGCTGTTCTATAATTTGAAACATAAACCATACATCGAGAGATACATATACTGAAAGATACACATCAACATATATAAATATCTCAAAGAGAGATGGGTCCGGGTCTCACAACTCTTCCCCTTTAAGGAATTTTACCCCCAAAATTCGCTACAAGGTCACGAGGTAAACAGCTCCGGGTATCTATCATGCACCCCAAAATCAAGCTCCCACGTCGCTTCTTTAACCCCGTGATGATGCCATATGACCTTGACATAAGCAATTGTTCTCCCCCGTAACACTTGCTCCTTCGTATCAAGAATCTTCACTGGACGCTCTTCATAGGTGACATCCTTATCAACCCGCAGTTTAACCCAATCTAATACATGTGAAGGATCAAGCTCTTACCTCCGAAGCATAAAAACGTGAAACACGCCGTGTACAGACGCCAACTGTGGTGGTAGGGCCAGACGGTAAGCAACCTCGCCAATCCACTCTAGAATCTCAAAAGGACCAATAAAGCACAGTGATAGCTTACCGCTATGACCAAACCTCAACAAGCCTCTGCGTGGCAAGACCTTCAGAAACATGTGATCTCCCACTGCAAACTCCAAAGGCCTTCTCTTCTAATCTGCATAACTCTTCTGGCAGCTCTGCACTGTCACTAGATGCTGGCGAATCACTGCAATCTTCTCTGTCGTCTCTCGTACCATGTCTGGTCCCAAAACTGTGGTCTCTCCCGCATCCATCCAACACACGGGCGATTTATACGGTCTACCATACAAAGCCTCATACGATGCCATCCCAATACTGAACTGATAGCTATTGTTGTATGCAAACTCTACCAACGGTAGATGATCCTCCCAAGAACCCTTGAAATCAAGTACACATGCCCTCAACATATCTTCTAGAATCTATATAGTCTCCAAAGCTTCTGAAGACTCTGCCAAAAGCGCGATGTGAAGCGCAGGTCTTGATCAGAAACAATAAATACTGGTACTCCATGCAACCAGACTGTCTCTCTAACATACAACAGACTCAGTCTATCCACTGAATCCTTCACACGAATGGGGAGAAAGTGTGCAAACTTCATCAACCTATCAACCACAACCCATACGGCGTCGTGTCCCCTAGGTGATCGAGGAAGTCCCAACACAAAGTCCACCGTGACGTTCTCCCACTTTCACTCTGATATCGGTAACGACTGTAGCAACCCTGCCGATCTCTGATGTTCTGCCTTCACCTTCTGACAGGTAAGCCACTGAGAAACAAATTGGACCACATCTCTCTTCATTCTCGTCCAACAGAACTGACGACGTAGATCATGGTACATCTTTGTGCCTCTTGGATGCACAACAAGGCAAGAATGATGATACTCACGTAGTATATCTGCACGACATGACTCTGGCACAAATAGCCTCCTGACCAATCTTAGACTCTGATCTGAACCCACAACCCAACCTGTTGTATCCTCTCTACTAGCAACACGATCTCGTATCATCTGAGCTTTCTGATCCGTCTGCTAAACCTCTAGCACACGTGCTATCAACGCTGGTCGTGAAACTACTGAGAACAAGGTAGTACCCATCGCTGTCTCTCCAATACACAGATCAAACTCCTCGATCTCTCCAAGCATGTGCCACTCGCGTATAGCCACAGAAGCTAACGACCCGTGAGATCTCCTACTGAGAGCGTCAGCCACAACATTGGCCTTTCCTGGATGATACTACAAATCAAAATCATAGTCCTCCAACAACTTCATCCATCGTTATTGGCGTAAGTTCAGATCCTTCTGCGAAAATAAGTATTTTGAGCTCTTGTGATCGGAAAAAATCTCGAAGTGCTCACCATAAAGATAGTGACGCCATGCCGTCAAGGTAAAGACCACGGCAGCCAACTCCAGATCGTGTGTCGGGTAGTTCTTCTTGTGCGTCTTCAACTGCTGAGAACCATAGGCTACAACCTTGCCTCCCTGCATCAAAACACAACCCAAACCGTCATGTGATGCATCATAGTACACTGTATACCCTAAGCCTCGCTCTAGGATAATCAACACTGGCGCGCTAGTCAACCTCATCTTCAGCTCCTAGAATGCCGACTCACAGGACTCGCTCCAAACGAACACAACCCCCTTCCGTGTCAGACGCGACATCGGCGCAGCAAGTCTCACAAAATCTTTCACGAACTGCCGATAGTAACCTGCTTAACCCAGAAAATTACAGATTTCAAAGACGTTCTTTGGTCGCTCCCAACCCGTCACGGCATCAGTCTTTGACGAATTCACAGCTACCCCGTCTGTCGTACTACGTGCCCTAGAAACCTCACCTCAGACATCCAGAACTCGCACTTCTCGAACTTCGCGTACAAGAAATGTTCTCTCAAAGTCTGTAGAACAATACGCAGATGGCCCTCGTGTACCTCTCTCGTGGGTGAGTAGATGAGAATATCGTCCACAAACACCACCATAAAACTATCCAAATAAGGATGGAAGATCCGGTTCATCAAACTCATGAACGTAGCAAGAGCGTTTATCAGGCCAAACGGCATAACCAAAAACTCATAGTGACCATAGCGAGTCCGGAAGGCGGTCTTCGCTGTGTCCTTGTCCCTAGTCCTCAATTGGTGGTATCCTAATCTCAAGTCAATCTTGGAAAAATAGCTTGACCCCTTCAACTGATTAAAAAAATCATCTATCCTCGGCATAAGATACTTGTTCTTCACTGTCACCTGATTTAGCTTCCGGTAGTCGATACACAATCGCAAGGATCCATCCTTCTTCTTAGCAAAAAGAGCAGGAGCTCCCCACGGTGAAGTACTCGGGCGTATAAACCCCCTAGCTAGCAACTCCTAAAGCTGTACCTTGAGTTCACACAACTCAGCGGGTGCAAAATGATCAAAAGATATAGATATGAGAGCAGCTTCGGGAGCTAGATCAATGGAGAACTCTACCTCACGGTTCGGTGGTGTATGACTCGGATTTAGGGGTTTTGAAAAATAGTAAAAAATATGAGAATTCAAAGATGTTTGAAGAACCTTTTTAACACCTTGAAAATCAAAATTTGAAAACCCATTTTTATTGAAAATAGAGTCGCCACTTAGTTTTTGAAAAAAATGAAGAAAAACGAAAATGGCTTACTGATCTTGGAAATGTTAACCAGAGAAAAATGGTTCGGGGGCTAAGATACGAATTGGGAAGGTGTTAGGTATCCCGTTCGCCTAACCGTACGGTTGGCCTCTACTAATCATCATTGGTTCTTTAATAGAATTTTTCAAATGCATGCAAATAAAGAAAATGGGGGCAAAGAGAGAACATCCAAAATCAAATACGAAAAATACATAAGATACGTACATAGCACTCCAAATTAGAGCAAATAAAAGGGGTGAAATCCTAAGTTCTAAGGCATGCAATTTCTAACTAAATGATACATGGAACATTCCTATATGCAATATTCACAAAAATAAGCTAACTATCATGATTTAAATAAAAGAGCACAAACATGCTAAAAATTGTTAAAATTACCTAAACATGATTTATTACGAAAGATAAACTAAACTATTCTAAACATGCTTTCAAGTGAAGAGACTAAAGCATGCATTAACATTAACATGATAAATAAAGAAAAAGAAACAAGAAATGTAAAATGAGAAATGCATAAAAGAAAAAATTATTCATTAAAAGAAAGCTTACTAAACAAAGAAATTTAAAATAGAAGGATTTGTAAAGAGAATTTAAAAATTTAAAAGAAAAGAAAAATTTTACAAAAGAAAAGTTATGCTAAGACAAATAGGTTAGAAAATGTTATTAAACTATTGAAAAAGAAAACTTAACTATTTACACTTTGTACCTTAAAAGAAGCAAAAGAAAATAAATATAAAAGGAAAGAAAAGAGAGAAAAATTGCTATAATAAGAGAAAATTTATATTAACATTTAAAGATGAGGATTAACTTAAGAGACTTTTTGTAATTTTTTTTAGGTTCAAGAAAAGAAAAGAAGAATAAGGTAAGTATTATAAAGAGAAAAGAAAGAAAAAAAAAAGACAAGAAAAAATAAAGACTAATAAAGGAATATTAAGCTAATAATTAAAAGAAAGAAAGGAAAAAAAAAAGAAAATGGGTGCTTGAAAATTAAACTTATACTAACAAATGAAATTAAGCTATATTAAAAGAAAAAAAAAAGCTATGGAAAAGAAATCAAACAAATATTAGAAAAGTAAAAGGAACCAAAATATAATTAATTATCAAATATGAATATAGTATTGGCAACTATATCCATATGTATGTAAGTGTATTATTATAACAATTAACAATATCAATTAGTTGTAATTGTCAAAACATATTAGCACTACTTTAATGAGTTAATGAAAAAAAGAAAGATAATGTGCTTAATGTGGATGTATAAACAAAGTAATTAATTAAGAAGATTAAACTAAATGAAGCAATTTAAACATTAAACAAAGTTGATTACCTAAACAAAAGAAATGCATAAATTGAAATTGAATGTTAACCCAATCACTCCAAGAGAGAGAAAATGGAGTTTAAAAGGATCGGGGATCCAAACGAGGTATCTAGATTGGCGGGGAATCCTCAAGTCGGGAATGTGCTTCAATGGTCCAATCCTTGAGTAGTGATCCAACCAAGACGTCGGTCGGAGGTTCGGCAGAGTTTTGGCGTCGGAGCTCGGGATCACTCGATATATCGGTAGAGTCTCTCTCACTCAAAAATTCTGTCTTGAAAACGTACGCTGGGGTACGGTATTTATAGAATTCTTCAACCAATGAGATGTTGCCACGTTTTGGGACACGTCAGACCATTTGGAGTTGGCGGTCACCATGTTTGTGGAAGTTTTCACAAAGTTCTATGACGGTCGCCATGATGAGAGTTGGCGGTCGCCATGATAAAAGGTGGCAGTCGCCATTTTTTGCTAAGGTTTCTACAAAATTCTATGGCGGTCGCCAGAATGTAAGTTGGCGGTCGCCTTACTTGGGCAACAAGTTTCAATGGTTCGTTAAAATTTCATTAGTTTGAAGGTTTCGGGTTCGAATACCGAGCTTGGATCACTTTTTAAGGATCGAACTGAGGCACTATTCCCCTGTTTTCATCATCGGATTCAGCTAAGATTAGGCGGGGTCAAATTGGGGTGTCTACAAGTGGCAACTCAAATAGATCGTCAGGAAAGACATCTGGGTAGTCACAAACCATTGGAGGTAACTCCCCTCGAACCATAACCTCCTCATCTAACATGAGGGCTGCAAAGAGGAAACCTAGGTTGCCCTGGTTTCGCACAGCTCTCGGCATAGACACCAAACCCTCATCTCAGTCGCCTACAAAGCAAAAGCAATCTCCGGCCAGTGTACAAATCATTACCCTTCGTCGATCATAATCGATAAAGGCACGATAGGTGGTCAGCCAATCCATCCCTAGGATGACATCAAACGTGGTCATGTCTAGAACGATAAAGTCAAATTCTAAACAACGACCGACGACCTCCAACACGCAGGATCTACAAATAAAACTCAACACCACACTCCCACTAACTGGGGTCTCCACGCTCAAAACACTACCCAGCAAGTCTGGTTTCAAACCAAAAGTAGATGCAAAAGTAAATGATATAAACGAATGTGATGCTCCCGTGTCGATAAGAACACTGGCCCATGATCTAAAGACTAGAAGAGTACCTCTGATCATGGAGGTGGTAGCAGCAGCATCGGGCACAACCGGTGTTCTAGATGAACTAGGATCTGCAAGAACATATGCTCTGGCCTATCCACTGTGGCCCTAAACTGTCAACTGTCTGCCCGACTGTGCTGAAGCGCTCCCTTCTGCGAATCTGGATGGGTGACGTCCCCGGGTGGATGGAGTAATAGGTGCTCCAACTGGACTCCTCATACTCCCTCCTCTAGGACAGTCCCTACGGATGTGCCCCGACTGGTCGCACTCAAAACATACCACTGGTCCCCTCCCCTGTGCCTGCGACTGCGACTGTGCCTGAGCAGGCGCTAGACTACGGCACTCTGCCGCGCGGTGCCCTGGCCGTCTACATCTAAAACAAACAGGCTCTCTCTGATTCGGCCTTCCCGTTGAAGCTACGGGAGGCATGGATGCAGAAGACTGTGGAGGATACGACCCCACTGGATGAGAACTCGGACCAGATGTTCGTCGACGCATATCCTTGCGTCCCTGGAACTGTGCACGTCTCCCATCTTGCGGACCCCTACTGTCTCTGTCTCTGCGTGTCTCATTCAGAGTGTCTTCCACCTTCATGGCGGTCTCCACCAACTCTGTAAAGACCTGCATTCTGAATGCCGCCACCCGATCTCTGATAGCGGGCCTCAAACTCCTCTCGAACCTCTTCGCACGGAACTCATCAGTGGGCACAATCTCCTGTGCAAACCGAGATAGGCTAGTAAACTCGGCCTCATACTCAATCACTGTCATCGTCCCCTGCATCAGAAAAAGGAAGTCCTCTCTGTAGCGATCCCTCAAAGTCGCTAGAAAGTATTTCTCCAGAAATACCTTCGTGAATGCCTCCCAAGTGCCTCCGACTGTAGTCTTGGCAAATTTCCACCACATGTGAGCACTTTCCCTCAGTTAGAAAGCAGCAAAAGTAACCCTCATGTCATCTTCCTCAATATGTAGTGTATCCAGAATCCTGGTAACCAGCTCCAGCCATTCTATGGCTACCGTGGGGTTGGGATTCCCAAAAAAGGTGGGAGGGTCCAGACGGCGAAACTCACGCATTGCGACTGTCACCCTCGACTCAGGTATACTATCCCTTTCTCTCGTGGCCTCAGCCAGTTGCCAGATGGAGCCAACCATCTCACCCAACAGATCTCTCCCGTCAATAGGTCCGTGGGGTGCATTAGCATCCCCAACATCTGTGACTGGAACGTCCCTTCGACCAGAACCACGACCACGGCCTCGACTTCGGCCTCGTCCTCCCCGCGTGGACATAACTCTATACGAAAGCAATATAACAGGATAAGCATCCATACAACATATGATTGCTAATGTAAAAGACATAATACACATAAGCATGCTAACACATAGCCACTTAGATCATGCTATCACATCTAACATACCGAGGAGATCCAATAAGAAGGACTCGTCACTCTGGATAACCTACTCAAATTTCTTGCTAGAAATCACGTCCATGAAACGCGTCTCTAACATGGCTCCTAAGTTTCTTAATCCAAATGCCCGAAGGCTAGACTAATCAATCCTAAGTTCCAACCTCCATACCCACGTATACACCACAAGCTATCATACTGATGTTAGGAAAATGCTGTAACACATGCAATCAAGCACACATACATCCTTACAAAGGTGATGTACCCTCATTCTCATGGCTCTTAGGTATTCGAACCCAGAGCTCTGATACCAAGTTGTCACGCCCCAAACACCAGGGTCACGTGAAAGCCCACCAAAACACCGTTTATGAAAATAGGGTTTTACAGCTGGAAAACCATCAACTCAAAAATATACAGCAATTGGATAAAGATCCCAAAGTTTAGCTCTCATAAATAGTATGCATGCATTCTCATACATGAATAAGTATATCGCTCAAGGCGTACAAAACTCGCCTTCTAAAACAGGTATCACATGTAAAAGTATATGTCACAAAAATATGGAAAACTATAGCCAGTCTTCTATTACCACAGCATCTAGGCTAACTCCGCATAGACACCTGAAAATAGTTTTACAGCAAAATCTCATACCGTGAGCCGAAATCCAATAGAAACAGACTACATAAAGCTGTAAAGCAGGTTATACAATCATAAGCACATAAGCTCAACCGCATGAGCTAAAAGATTCTCCTCTAAAAGACCATCAATTTTCCATCCTTGAAACTATGCATATCATCCTGACAGATATCATGCCACAGTTAAGGGAAAGCAGTAATAAAATCGTAATCTCCACTCGGGTCACACGGCCGAGGAGAAAACAAGATAAAATGAAATCTTATGTGCCGACTCTGCCACACAGACAAAGGTAACAACTATAGACTCCTGCCCATTACCCTAGTCACCACTTAAGACATGCTCGGTAATGACAAGTTCTATACGGAGTCACGATAACGTAAGCAACACCATTCATGGAGGCAACTGACTTTGTTTACGGGTTCACAACTGAGGGCTTTAAGCACCCACCAACCACTTAGTTTACGGGTCCACAACCCGAGGGCACTAAGCACCCACCAACCTCGTTTACAGGGATTAACCCGAAGGCATGTAGGAACCTACTCTGCGCACGTTTTTGGACTTTTACCGTGGAGTAATGGAAACCCAACTCAACACACCCACTGCCACGGTACATCTACGGATAACATTTAAAAACCCACAAGCAGTTATACAACACATGTATAAAGAGAGATCCAATCCATCATCATGGAGATCTATAAGCATGTAAAAACATCATGTTCATCAAAACGTTTTAAAAGCTGAGACTCAACCCCAATGGCTAGTTCCAAACCTCCAAAGCATGTTTTTTGCAAAAACATCTCGTTTTCAAATCTCCTTTTGAAAATCACAGATATTAACACATCTAGATCATGTATAAAACCAAGAAAAGGCGTAAAACCCACTTTTACCCCAAACCAAGGTTTAAACATGAAAAACCACAAATCATGCATTTTCTACCAAGTGAAAACACATATAATTGTATATAACACCCTTTAACAGTAGTAGGGTCTAGAATCCTACCTCGGAGAGCTAAAAGCTTGATGTCTCAAAATTGAACTACGTCAAAACGAGAATTCGTCTGGATGGATACGAAGCCCACGTCGTCAACAGCAAAGATCTGTTATCTGACCGTGAAAAACTAAGCCCCGGGCCTCCCAAAAGCTAGAGAAATGGTAGAGAAAAGGTGTAGAGAAGAAGATATGCTTGAAAAGATATTTTTGAGTCTCAAAAAAGATGTTTGTAGGTTTTATAGATTTTCGCGCCAGGCCCCCACTGCTCGAGCGCCCAAGCACCGCTCGAACGGACCCTTTGCCGACATATACTCGGCCACACCACCGCTCGAGGGCCGAAGAACTGCTCGAGCGGTCACTTCACGGACTAACACCCTGCCACCAGCCCGCTCGAGTGCGCTCCCACCGCTCGAGCAGTCGTCGCTGGGAGAAAAACCGTGGAAAGCAACCAAGCCGAACCCCTGCATGCATAGCACATATAACACCTATACAAAACATGCTGTTCTACAACTTGAAACATAAACCATACACCGAGAGATACATATACTGAAAGAAACACATCAACATATATAAATATCTCAAAAAGAGACGGGTCCGAATTTCACATAAAGCCACCAAAAACAAGAAGTGATTGTTTGACACGATAGACTTATTGTCTTTGTGCTTAAATGGCTATGCATTTTTGCTTATTAACTAAATAACCTTTATCCATTTTTTAAAAAATGTCATAATTTTTATTATAGATATTTTTTTTTTATAAATATTATATTGTAGAACTTACTCGTCTTGATCTATCAAACAATATTTACGTCACAAGAATGAAATTATGTAAACAAAAAATCATAACAATTTCATTTGGCTTAAAGAAACTTTTAAGTTATGGCTTATTTTTTTGTTGCTTATTTAGCTTAAAATCACTTTAATACAAATAATTTTTTATTATTTAAGTCACTTTAAAATTATACCAAATGAATTTCTTACTTGTTTGGCTTAAAATTATTTAAAACAAAAATTTGGCTTTAAATCAGTTATCAAACTAGGCTTAAATGTCTACTTACTCAAAAAAAAAAAAGTGCATTGAAAATGAAGTTTGTGGTCTAGGTTTATCTATGGTGAGTGGTGAGTAACGTGAGTTATATATGTCCCTCTCTCTTTTGCCCAAAATTTGGTCCCTTTTAATGTAGTATTTGTCTTATGTGTCATATTCAAAGATTAAAATTTATTTTTTCTAATAACTAAAATTGTGTTTATTTTTTCTATAATTTCAATTTTTTTACTTCTTTCTCACTCTTTTTCTCGCTAACAACTTTTTTCTATCTTCATTTTAAATTTAATTTTTTCCTCTCACATGAAATAAATTAGTACGAGGTGTAAAAATAATTACATTTCTAATATATATGTAACATAAATGACCATAAAATAAAGTTAATGTTGTACGTTTTTTTATTAGAATTAAAAGTAAACTTAATGACAACTATTAGAAAATTATGAGCTTACTAAAAACATGTTTAATATGTTGTTAAGTTTAATAATTGAAAATTTTATAAAATTAAATTACATTTAAAGTTTATTTAAATACAAATAATTACTATTAGTAATATCAACAAACCCTTTTCTTCAGATGGCATCCCGTGCAGAAAGAAGTCTCAAGCAACTATAACCACCATTTTCATAGATAATCTCCCTGAGCAAATTCATTGTCAATGGCTTGGAAGAATCTTCCAAAATTGTGGTTATGTGCTGGAGGTGTATATCCCAAACAAGAGAAGATGGAGAAGATGGAGAAGATGGAGAAACAACTCTATATTTGGTTTTGTAAAGTTTAAGAAGGCCAGTGCTGCCATGACTGATTTAAACAGATTCGACGACGTATGGTGCTTTGCTAAGGTGATATCTGTGAAACAAGCTCATTTCGATTTGGTTCATAGATCAGTTGAGCCTAAAAGAAGGAAACAAGCTCCAGTGAAGACTGATAAAGGAAATCCAAACAGTGGACCTGCGTGTAGTGACAAGTCACAACAACCCTCATCTCTAAGCAGCAAGAGTCAAGGCATTAGGACGGTGGAAGCTGATGGCACTGATACTAAGTGGTTAAGGAGCTGCGCAATCGGCATTGTGAGGGATGCTTGGTAAATTGCTAGATTAGAAGAAGCCATGGGAAGCGAAGGAGTTTATAGTATTCGGATTAAACTGCTTGGACGCTAAAAGGTGCTGATTACTACAAAAATTCTAGCTTATAACAGCAGTTAATATTGTCGCCAAAGTGCCAAAAAATGCTGCTAAATACTTTTCCATACATACCAGCGGTTATTAAACCGTCACAAAAAAGTTGGGAGGTACCGTCAGTGTGGTATTTAGCGACGCTTTTTTGAAAACGCTGGTGTAGCATTTGTTATGCTTGCGGTTTCTTTTGCGACGGTTATTGATGTCGGCAAAACATACATTTCAACACTTTTACAACATTCTTTAGCGACGAATTGAACCGCTGCCATTGGCTTTATGAATTTTGAAACTACACTTTTGTAACACCTTATAGCAACCTTTTTAACCGCTACTATACTCTCCATAAATTTAAAAGTTAAATTTTTATAACACTCTGTAGCGACGGTTTTTAACCGCTGCTACTGTCTATAAATTGAAAAACGCTGCTATATCTTATAG
>JAUMHN010407046.1:0-14951 GCA_032360265.1 Heliamphora ciliata
GAGTTTTGAGTTTTTCCTTTCGAGGTTTTGTGGTAGCTTTGGGTTTGGGCACGTCCGAGGGTGTCGAGAAGGTGTTTAAAAGCTTCGATTTGAGGTTGAGATGATGGTTTATGAGGGTTTGAGAATGTTGGGGCTTAGAACAATCAAGAACATCAAAATCTGGGTTTTCTCGGGTGGTAGCTCGCTCAAGCGCCCTAAGTCCGCTCGAGCGGACTAGCTGCGCAGAGCCTTTTGATTTTGATGATATCTCCATCATTCGGACTCAGAATTTGGTTATTTTTTTGCACTCAAATTGAAGTCCCACAAATCTTCTTTCCAATGATACCTCTCTCACCTTAAAATGCTTTTTGTAGAAAAAGTTATGACAAAAAGAGTGAAGCTATGTCAAGATTTCGAAATTATTTTTCACCCGTTTTTGGCCGAATGCTTGGGAAAAGCTTATTGTTGATCCTTGTCGGCCCTTGTGATCAAATTTTATGTTCATTAGGGTGTTGTGGTGCCTTCGTGGGCGTTGTGGGCTTGTGTTGGGCGTTGGTGGTTTGGTGGTTGAGTTTTGGTTTCAGATTGGTATTCTTTGGTATTCAATTGATTAATTTCTGGAAATTAGTTGATTCAAATACCTTTGAATTCCTTTTGGGGTTCGGTTAGTCGTGTTGGGGTTTCGGGGGTCGTGTCGTGGCCTCAGGTGTTTGTTTAGATGCCGTACTCGGGTTGACGTGCATGGTTAGATGTGGGTTTTGGTGCACGGTTGTGCTTGAGGTGGTTTGTGCATCGTTGTGTGCGGGGGTTTGGTTTGTTTCTTAGTTGAGTTTCCTCCCAGCTTTGACCGCTCGAGCGGTGGTTGTGCGCTCGAGCGGGCTGGTGGCAGAGATGTTTGTCAGTAGGTGACCGCTCGAGCAGTGGTTGTGCGCTCGAGCGAGGTTGTGGCAGTGTGCTATGTCGGTCCAGGATCGCTTGAGCGATGTTGGCCTTCAGGTTAGGTTTTGGCTCTGTGGGTTGTTGGATGTTCTTGTGAGTGGATGTCGGTTTGTTTTGATGGGTGGCGTCGTGATGTGGTTATATATGGCTATGTGCATTTATAACTGTTTATTTATGTACAGAATATATAAGTGGATTACATGGATATGATAACATTGTGTAACGTGGTTTATGCTTTAAAACCTAGAGTTTTATAGGTATGTGCGTGGTTTCTGGAACGTCGTGTTGATACGTGGTTTTATGCATTAAATCCCGGTTTAGGTTTGCATATGTGTGTGGAATATGATAGATGAGCTTGTGGTTTGCACGGGTTGCGTGCGTTGCGTTAGATAGGGGCTGTGGTAGTCCTTCGGTGAAAGTCCGAGAAGATGCGTTTGGAGCTGTGGTAGTCCTTCGGTACTAGTCCGTAAAGGTGTATTTGGGGGCGGTGGTCCTACGGTGAAAGTCCATGAAGTTGTGTGTATTGCATTTTGGGACGGATAGACCAATTTTCTTAAAATTGAATTAACGGTCTGCAGGAGTCGAAATACTGTATTAATGGCCTATGGGAGTCGTAATATCGGAATTGTTTTTAAGGCTCTGATGAGTCAAAAAATAATTTTTATCCTCGCTTTCCCATTGCCTGTGAAAATGGTTTTCTGGCTCTGGTGAGTCATGATCTAAAACTGTTTTCAAACTGTTTTAATGGCTTGAAAGAGAGTCAAAAATTGCACCTCATTTTCCTAGCATGTTTAGCTTATATTGCATGTGCTGTTTAGAATATGTTGAGCCTTGGCTCACGGTGTGGGATTTTAATTTTTTTCAGGTACCGGTCATGTAGGTTGATCAGAAAGTGCTGGAGAGGTGGAAGAGCTGTAGTCTTTCTTTTTGTTAGCTTTTTTTACATGTATGCTATAACATGTTTTCGGGCTTTGGAGCCGTGTATTCTTTCCGTTTGGCGTTTAGATACAATACACGTATCAGTTATTTTGAGAGTGTTTTCTCGGGCTGGGTTTGTGGTTGTTTGTATGCGGGTGTTTCACGTGGTCTGAAATTTGGGGCGTGACATTATTTGACTTCTTTATTATTTTCATTTATTCATCTTTTCTTACTAATTAAGTATTGTTTATGTATCTTGTGTGTTAAGAAATTTAATTAGTATTACATAAATTACATTGTGAACATATATGAATTTTGGAAAAACCTAAAGCTCTATTTGGTCGTTTCGAAACTTAGTTTTTTTTATTAAAAAAAACTATTTTTTAATCTGCACTTTGTGAGGCCCTGACCCGTTTTATTTTTGAAATGTTGAAGTGTTGATGGCGTTGGAGTTAACACCTGACCTTGGTGACGTGTTAGAGGCATGCTTGGATTTGTTCGGGGCTATACAATCTGTTCTGTCACCGAAAATAGTTGGAGAAAATTCCAGTGTTGGTTCAGTCGACTAGATCAGTTAACTAGACTGGGCAATCTAGTCGACTGACTGGGCAATGTGTGCATCTAGTCGACTGGACTGGGTGAGTCAGTCGACTGGGTTGAGGCGGTGTAGAATTTTTATGATTCTAGTAGCAATCCAGTCGAATGAGGGTGGTAATCTAGTCAACTGAATTGAGTCGGTGGAGGGTTCAGTCGATTGACCTGGAGGGTTCAGTCGACTGACCTGAGATATTTCAGGCGTGGCTTATAAATATTAGTGTTTCGGTGATATTTTGAGATATTATATTCTCAGATCTGATTTCTCACGTAAAACCTCTGCCTTCTCTATAGATTTTGATGGGCCCGGGGCTTGATTTTTAGTGATGTGACATTGGATCCTTGCTATTGGTGCCGGGGGCTTTTCATCTATCCAAATATAATTCCATTTCGTCGAGGTTTAGTTTTCGAGGCGTCGAGCTTTTGGCCCAACGAGGTAGGATCCTAGACTATGTTGTCTTTAAATGGTGCTATGTGCAGTTGTATACTTTTTCAGTGGTTAAAAATGCTTTAAATGCTGTGTTTTCTGTATAAACCATGTTTTATTTGGGTAAAAAGCATGCTTTGCGCTTTTCTTGGTTTAATACATGTTGTGGTGAGAGAAACCTTTAGGGTTGGACTCGCAGTGTTGTGTGGGTTTGGTGAGAGGAACCGTTTGGGTTGGACTCACGCGGATATGTTTTAAATGTGACAATGAAAAAGGATCGAGCAGAGATCTTCGAAACTAGCAAGTTTGGGCACAAGTTGCTCCACGGTGAAAGACCGAAATACTGCGTAGAATTGTGTGTCTCTGCCCGCCGGCTAGTGAACCGAAAAAGGAAGCAGGTCGTGTCGAAAGTATAGGGCGTCCAGTTACTTCACAGGCCTCGTGTGGCCTGGTGGTAGTAACGTGACGAGGTCTATATACCTGTCCGACAGCGGTGCCTTAATTTTCACCACGAGTTGGTAGGTTCACATGGATGTGATCTGTCTGTGTGCGTGCGTGTGTTCGCGTTGGTTAACTTGAGTTTTCTAAAGGAAAACCTTTTTGAGGCTTGTGTTGGCCTGCTGGAAAACTTGTGGTTTTCAAGATGAAAAATCTTTTGAGGCTCATGTGATTGAGTCTAATTTATGCTATGTGATTGCATAACCTGTTTTACGGCTTTATAGTCTGTTTCTATTGGGCTTCGGCTCACGTAGTGAGATTTGTTAAAATCTTTTTCAGGTGAACGTGGTCCTAGAGGTTGATCTTGAGGTGCTCGGAGGTGGTTGATGACAAGACTGATATTGGTTGATGACAAGACTGATATTTTGTCTTTGTTAGGTAGTTTGTACCTTTGTATATGGTTCATGTTGGTTATAACATGTTGTAAAACATTATATTTCATATGGATGTATGCATGATTTATGGCTTTCGAGAGAACCATGGGTTTGTTGTATCACAGTTTTTGTTGTTCAAATGGTTTAGGCTTCATTCAAACTCTTGTACTCGAGGGAGATTTTAGAACAACTTCCATATCTTTTTAAAGGATTTTCTTTACCTAAAAAGTATATTCTTGTTTTAAAAAAAAACTTGGCTTGTGGGGCCGTAATCGTAGTCTCTTGGCTATTCTGTCAAATTAAACCCTCGGTAGTACGTTTTTATAAAGGTTTTAGCTTTATTTGGGCTTTTGGATTTTCATTCTTTGTGTTGGAGCGATTTTGGTAGTTGTTCATAGGCTTTTTGCGTGACCTAGAGTTTGGAGCGTGACAAATTGATGTCAAAGTTCTGGGTTCGAATATCTATGAGCTATGGGAAGATGGTGCGTTACCTTATGAGGAAAGATGTCTGTGCGCTTGGTTGTATGTGTTTTGAACATGAGGATGTTGATGCCATGTATATGTGAGCATGGAAGTTAGACCTTAGGATTGATTAGTCTTGCCTTTGAGTGTTTGGATTAACAAACTTGGGAGCCAAGTTAGAAATACGTTTCGCGGACGTGATTTCTAGCAAGGAATCTAAGTATGTTCTCCAAAATGATGTGTCATTCTTGTTGGTTTTCCTCGATATGTATGTTGTGTTTGCATAATCGTTATGGCTATGTGTTAGCATGATTATGTGGTATGTGTTAGAAATAACATGATAGATCGATCTTAGGTTGTCGTGTTTCATATTTTCTTATATACTGTACACCCTTCGAGACGACGAGACAGTGGTTTGGGTCTTGGATGTGCAACTCAGTTGCTATCAGCTACAGAGGTAAGGTTATGGGTTGAGCATCGATCGCTTGGTATGCTGTGGAACTCGTTAGTGAGTTGGGGTTAACCGCGTGAGGTTGACCTTGGTTGGTAACTTGTTGAGTGTTGGTATGAGCAGAATTGTTTGAGTGTTGTTCGAAGCATGGCTAGTGCTTGATTGTGGTAGCTGGCTTCTTTAGAGAGCCATTGGAAGTTGGAGTTGTGTTATGGATATCCTTTTAAGTAGAGGTGATGGGGTGTCGGAGACCCTAAAAATCGGTTGTGACTGGATTTTTGGAAAGTGATAATCCCAAACACCAGTTTATCCATACCGTTTCATAACCATGCAAATCTAAACCAAGAATTAATGCATAAAACTACGTACTAATACTACGTTTCACAACCACGTCACATATCACACGTGCGACGAACATTACACCTACGACCCAGGTAACATGCACTACATGCATCTGCTCCTCAAAGCCCACATATATACATGCCTATAAAACTATGAGTTTTAAAGCATAAACCACGTTACACGTAACGATATCAAGCCATGTAATCTACTCACATAATCCATACATAAATAAACTAGAGTTATAAATGCATATAACCAGTTATAAACGCACATAGCCATATATAACTTCACATCATGACGCCACCCGTTAAATGACCCGACATCCACTCAAGCGATCCCCGACCGACATAACACACTGTCACAACCCCGCTCGAGCGCACAACCACCGCTCGAGCGGTCCCCTACCGACATACATCTCTGCCACTCCACCGCTCGAGCGCTCAACCACCGCTCGAGCAGTCATCGCTCGGTGAAACACCCAACAAAAAAATAAAACCAAACCCCTACACGTAACGATGCACTAACCACCTCAAAAACAACCGCGCACCAAAAATCGCATCTAACCATGCACGTCACCCCCGAGGACGGCACCTAACAAACACCCGAGGTCACGTCACGACCTCCGAAACCACAAGACGACCAACCGAACCCCAAAAGGAATCCAAAGGTATTTGAATCAACTAATTCCCATAAATTAATCAATTGAATACCAAAGAACACCAATCGAAAACCAAAACTCGACCACCAAACCACCAACGCCCAACACGAGCCCACGGCACCCACGAAGGCACCAAAACACCCCAAGGAACATGGAATTTGATCAAAAGGGCCAACAAGGATGAACAACAACCTTTTCCCAAACATTCGGCCAAAAACGGGTGAAAAATAGTTTGGAAGTTTTGACATACCTTCACTCTTTTGGTCATAACGTTTTCTACAAAAAGAATTTTGAAGTGAGAGAGGTGTCATTGAAAAGAGGACTTTTTGGGCTTCAATTTGAGTACAAGAACGACCCAATTTTGAGTCTGGACGAGGGAGATAACATTAAACAAAAATGGCCCTGTGCAGCCGGTCCGCTCGAGCTGACATCGAGCACTCGAGCGAGCTACCACCCGAGAAAAATCCAAATTTCCCTGTTCTTGATGTTCTAAGCTCCCAAACTCTCCAACACCCACTATGATGCTTCAAAACACACTTAAACTTATCGATTCGCATATATTTAACACCAATGAACATACACGAACTCAAAACATTAAGAACCACCAATAGAAACACTCAAAACCCGGTTCTATCCAACCGAAACAACACAAAACCCCTATTTCAAACCAAAACTCGATTTTTGAAACATAAATTGATTTTTCATGTATTTTTAACCAGTAAAAACACACACGATTACACGTAGCACCCTTATAAGACATGAGAGTCTAGGATCCTATCTCTGTGAGTTAAAAACTCAACGTCTCGATCCATGTGCAAAACTAAACTTCGCCGGAATGAAATTTTGTCTGGATGAACGCGTAGTCCACCGTGCCAATAGCAAGGATCCGTTATTGGATCGTCGAAAACTGAGCCCTGGGCCCCCGAGAAGTTAGAGAAAAGGTAGAGAGAAAAAGAAAACTTAGCGGAAAAATTTTGAAAATATCTAACTCCAGATATTTATAGGCCTCCAAAATATTTTTTTTTGAAAATTTTCAAAATTTGCACTACAACACCCCACGGCCCCGGGAACCTACCCCGCATGCATATCTAACCCCAATCATGCATCAAAACACGTAAAAACATGCTATAATAAAAACACGAAACGTGCATCGAAAAATGCCCCCAAAAAAATGGGTCAGGGTCTCACATGGATATCTTGTTTGCCCATGGGAACGAAGTGTAGAGTGATGAGGTTCAGTAGTGGATCGTGTGGTGTCTGGGACGATGGGTGAGAAATCATGGGTTACGATACCGGTAATCGATGTGTGCTCTGAGAGAGAAAGTGTGGAAGGTGTCTGCATGTTTAAGGGAGTTATTAGTGGTCTCAAGATTGGGTTCCCTTTGTTTGATGCCGTGTGCTTTCTACGTGAGTTGCATGGGCAATGGGCTCGAGGCCGTAATGTGGTTGTGGTTTGCCTAACATGAGTTAGGTGAGTAAGCGCGACCTTGTGAAATGGGATTTTGGCGCGATGAGAAGGTTGTCGTGTGTTTTCGTGTATGACTGGTGACAAGCTCATAGTCCTATGGGATGTGTTGTATAAGTTATGAGGATTGATGGTATTCGTATGTGTGCCAATGAAGTCTAAGAGTTGAGAGCTTGGTGTACCTGATGATCCAAGTATCGTGACCGTGGTTGACGGCAGCTGTTTGACGGTGGTCGATGTGGCTTCAAGGTAAGGTTTACAGGGTTCTTTGAGACAAATCTCTGGGGATTTTGTATCCATATGGTGACCCTTGGAGTTGTGTCTTGGAAACTTCTATCGCCAGGATTGGGTGATTGTTGGACTAATCCTTCGTGGTTTCAACGGATGGTTGAACCATTTGGGTTGTGTTCCCTGTGAGGTCGAGTTGGTAGACTAGGAATGCTTGTTCCTGTAGATAAGGAAGTTAGTGTTGAGATACAGAGTTCTTTCTACAGTGATCAGCTGGGAAACGTTAACCGTTGTTTACGGCTTATTTTGGATTATATGGGTATGGCTATACTTCTAGCTCTTGGTATAGTGAAAATTTTGTGGGAACCGTGCAGCTGTGATATTCACATAGTGGGTATCTGATAGACTTTTGTGAGTCTAGAGTTAGGTTCTGTTTGGGACTTAGAACTGTTCAGAGATCTTAGAGTCGAGGAGTGGTTGTTGATTGTGCTAAGCGTTGTGCTTTGGCGTAACTATTTGTTTAGATGGTGGTTCCGAGAGTATGATAAAGTATGAGTCAGGAAGGATTCAATGTTTGAGAAGCCTTGGTTGGTGTGACCTGGTCGGGTGCGATGGTTTGGTTGGGAACAGAACGGCTGTGATGAGTTCTGCATAAGAGGAAATTGCTAAGTGTAAGAGGTAAGTTTTGGTTGGTTACATGGTAGACAAGTCTGGGGTTCGAATATTCTACCATTGTGGATTCAAGGGAATGATGTATAGGTTCTGAGCCTGGGGTTGATGTTGGACGACAGTTAGCATGTTTGCTTTGTTGGATGACGGTGATCATGGCTGATTTGAGGTTGACCTCTAGACTTGATTGCAGTGATTTGATGGTGAGACGCTAGTCGTATAGTGCTGTATAGTGACGTGTTGTTGCACATGAGTCATGATTGAGTTTATGTAGGTTATTGGATACCATTGAGATGTTTTGTCTGCATGACATGTTGGGTCGAGTGACTCGTAAGGGTCAGGTGACTTTGTAGCTATAATGCTGACAACTCGTCTTTCTCTAGGGTGAGAATTGTGGTTCGTGATGGAAGGTTGAACCGAGGATGAAGGCTTAGAAGAAATGCGTTCTTTGGTATTCCAGGTGAGTTACATGAGTTTCTCTCTAGAGTCGGGTGTTTGTGTAGTTGCTCGTGGATGGGTGTTGTGTCAGCTTCGAGATGGCGTTGTTAGCATCAGCAGGGTAGTGATGTGGTATCAAAGTCGATGGTCATTTGGTGATCGTTAGAACTTGAGTAAGGTTTGTGCGTGGAGCATGTGACTTCGTGTAACCGATGTCAGAGTTTGACAGCGTGTGAGTGGACTCGTGGCGATAGTCCCTAGTGTGCATGGTGAGATACGAGTGAGCCAGTGGGTGGCAATGGGAACGAGGGTGATGGTCTCTATTTCCTGCCCTGTACTAGAGAGTGCTTAGGATTAGGTACCATGGTGGATTGGTCTTGTGTGACGCGTTTATCGCTGGAGTGGTTGTGTTCAGCGAGAGTTATGTTTTGAGGTTTGGCAGTGTGAGTTGGATCTGGATTCGATGTTTCATGGATGACAATGGTGTCAATGGGACTTGCCCGTGCGGGCAATTTATGTGGTAACCGAATCTTTAAGACGTGTTTACGCCGTGTGACTACGGTTTTGGGGTTTTAGTTGTTGGGGCATTTTCACTGTTGTACAATGTTGTTAGGTTTGCATTAGAGGTTGTTGAGGGTTGATGAGTTGGTGTTTGGCTTGAGTTTCAGTGTTGAATTTTGGGGACGAAATTTCTTTAAGAAGAGGAGAGTTGTGAGGCCCTGACCTGTTTTATTTTTGAAATGTTTAAGTGTTGATGGTGTTGGAGTTAACACCTGACCTTGGTGACGTGTTAGAGGCATGTTTGGATTGGTTCGGGGCTATACAATCTGTTCTGTCGCCGAAAATAGTTGGAGAAAATTCTAGTGTTGGTTCAGTTGACTGGACTGGGCAATCCAGTTAACTGACTGGGCAGTGTGTGCATCCAGTTAACTGACTGGGTAGTGTGTGCATCCAGTCGACTAAACTGGGTGAGTCAGTCGACTAGGTTGAGGCGGTGGAGAATTTTTGTGATTCCAGTAGCAATCTAGTCGACTGAGGGTGGCAATCCAGTCGACTGAATTGAGTCGGTAGAGGGTTCAGTCGACTAACCTAGAGGGTTCAGTAGACTGACCTGAGATATTTTAGGCGTGGCTTATAAATATCAGTGTTTGGGAGATATTTTGAGATATTATATTTTCAGATCTAGTTTCTCACTTAAAACCTCTGCATTCTCTCTAGATTTTGATGGGCCTGGGGGTTAATTTTCAGCGATCTGACAGTGGATCCTTGCTATTAGTGCCTGGGGTCTTCGCATCTATTCAAATAGAATCCTATTTCATCGAGGTTCAATTTTCGAGGCGTTGGGTTTTTGGCTCAACGAGGTAGGATCCTAGACTATGTTGTCTTTAAAGGGTGCTATTTGTAGTTGTATTCTTTTTTACCAGTTAAAAATGCTTTAAATGCTATGTTTTATGTACAAATCATGTTTTATTCAGGTAAAAAGCATGTTTTGCGCTTTTTTTGATTTAATACATGTGGTGAGAGGAACCTTTTGGGTTGGACTCGCAGTGTTGTGTGGGTTTAGTGAGAGGAACTGTTTGGGTTGAACTCACGCGGATATATTTTAAATGTGACAATGAAAAAGGACCGAGTAGAGATCTTTGGATCTAGCAAGTTTGGACACGAGTTGCTCCACGGTGAAAGACTGAAATACTGCGCAGAATTGGGTGTCTCTGCCCGCCGGCTAGTGAACCGGGAAAGGATGCAGGTCATGTTGGAAGTATAGGGTGTCTAGGTACTTCACGGGCCTCATGTGGCCGGGTGGTAGTAACGTGATGGGGTCTATATGCTCGTTCGGCAGCGGTGCCTTAATTTTCACCACTAGTTGGTAGGATCACATGGATGTGATCTATGTGTGTGCGTGTGTGTGTGCGCATTGGTTAACTCAAGTTTTCTAAAAGAAAACGTTTTTGAGGCTTGTGTTGGCCTGCTGGAAAATTGGTGATTTTCAAGATGAAAAATCTTTTGAGACTCATGTGATTGAGTCAAATTTATGCTATGTCATTGCATAACCTGCTTTACGGCTTTATAGTCTGTTTCTATTGGGTTTCGGCTCACGTAGTGAGATTTATTAAAACTTTTTTCAGGTGAATGTGGTCTTGGAGGTTGATCTTGAAGTGCCTGGAGGTGGTTGAGGACAAGACTGATGCTTTGTCTTTGTTAGGTAGTTTGTACCTTAGTATATGTTTCATGTTCGTTATAACATGTTGTAAAAGATTATATTTCATATGGATTACATGATTTATGACTTTCGAGAGAACCATGGGTTTGTTGTATCACGGCTTTTGTTGTTCAAATGGTTTAAGTTTCATTCAAACTCTTGTATTCGAGGGAGATTTTAGAACAGCTTCCATATCTTTTTAAAGGATTTTCTTTACCCAAAAAGTATATTCTTGTTTTAAAAAAAGCTTGGCTTGTGGGGCCGTAACCATAGTCTCTTGGCTACTCTGCCAAATTAAACCCTCCGCAGTATATTTTTATAAAGGTTTTAGCCTTGTTTGGGCCTTTGGGTTTTCATTCTTCGTGTTGGGGCGGCTTTGGTAGTAATTCGTAGGCTTTTCGTGTGACGCGGAGTTTAGGGCGTGACACACTGTTTGCTTTATGAAATTAAAATCATTAACTTTCTTCACTTTCATTTTTCTTATGATATCTTAAACAGTCTAAAAGGCCATGTTTTTTGAATATTCTAAATAATCTAACTTTTTTTACTATAAAAATACTAAACCGAGACATATATCCCATACAGGCTCGTACGTAGCTAAACTAAATCGTATATATATATTTTTTGCTAGGAATGTTAATGGATTAGTTTTTAGATTACTACAAATATATAGTATTAACTTCATTTCTATAGAATTTGAACCCACAAATTCGCTCCACTAACTACATCTACATGATTGCTAAACAAACGCCCTCAGTCACATGCTTGTTGATTTAGGGTTTAATTAGATTAAAATACATTTTGTTGATTACTTTTATCTCCATAAACCTTTTGTACCATCTTAATCCATCTTTCTATTTGTTTCCCGCGTTCACACTCTTTCAAAAATGGATTTTTACATCTCCCTTAATTTCGTGAATGGAATGAAAGTTTAATTTTTTTTCGTCCACGGCAAAGCAGTATTTTTCTTAAAAAACTTTTTTTTTTTCGACAACCACAACCACCTTCACTGCCCACCTCTACCCATGCTTGTGAGACCCTCACTTTGCACAAAACCTCGTTAAGAAATCCTTTTTTTTTTATTAATTTTAAATTTTAGAACTTTAGTTTTTTGTTAGCTTTTCTATTTTTGGCATGTAAAAACCTATATTAAATTTGTAAAAAAGTAAAACAAATAATTTTCTTCTAAAAATGCTTGCATTAAAAGCCTTGAACTAATTAAAAAGACATTGAAGGCAATTCTTTGACCCGTGCAAAATGCTATCTTCATCCTTAGCTCAACAAAACCCAAGCACAAAATACATATATCTATATAAGTATTTATACATACATATCTATCTATCTATAATATTGTAGCAAAATATCATAAGGTCTATGAGCTTCAAAGTTTTAATGTATTTTTTTAGAATTTAAATTTTTTTAAAAAGAGACAAAAATTCTTACTTTCTAAAATTGGCTTTATACTCCTTAATTATTTTCTAAATGGATTGGAAGATAATTGACTTCTATAAAAACTTAAATTTAAAATGGTTCTAATATATTCCATGTATAATTTGGTTTTCAATAGAAATCATGCCTTATCCATTCTCAAAATATATTTGTATATATAATCTATACTTTTGTACTATATATTTTACATTACTTTATCTTTGTTAGTTTTTAAAAATTTTCAAATAAATAAATGCAAATGCCAAATCCTCCTTAATTACACTATTTTCGAAATGAAAAGTTTCTTTGATTACTTCAAATTTTTTATTTTTGTCTCACCCTTCAATTTTAAGTTGGAAGTATTTATTACATATAGATATTTATATCATGTATTATTTTTATAATTTCTTTTCAAAATTTAATATCTCACTAAAAAATTATTAAGCATTATTTAAATATATCAAGTAGTATAAAAAAGCCACAAATTCAACTATTAAGTACACTATTTGTATTTATTACATTTTTAAACAGCACAAACTTTTGTTTTAATTAATAGCTTAATAAAATCAATTCAAAAATATTCTATTAAATAAAATCAATACAATATATTCAAAATTATTTCCTTAATATGATCATATTAATTAGATTTTTTTTTGAAATTTTTTTAAAGATGAATTAATATTGTATCTTTTAAAAATAAAAATTATAATTAAAAGTATAGCAAAAGATCACAATTACTCTAAGCGTTTTTATTTTGAGAATTTACCTAAATTTTTATTTTCATAATCTTGACAATGTATAGAATCATAAATATCGAATTATAAATTTTATCAAATTTTTTAAGTCGAATTTGTACCAAGTTAAGAATTTTTAAGCTTTATCTAGCAAAGAGCAAATAAACTCAATTTATTACCACCAAATTATAATAAATAAAACTAACATTTTTAGCTTATTCAGGTGCTATAAAAAGAATTAAATAATATTTCTAATCATTATTATTTCAAATCTGTGCATCGCATGAGTAAATTGATCATATTATTTAGATTTGTTTTTGAAATTTTTGGAAGATGAATTAATATTATATCATTTAAAAATAAAATTATAATTAAAAGTATAGCAACAGATCCCAATTACTCTAAGCATTTTTATTTTGAGAATTTACGTAATTTGTTTTTTTATAAACTTGCCAATGTATAGAATAATCATTGTAATAAAGATCGAATTATACATTTTATCAAGTTTTTAAAGTCAAATTAGTACCAAGTTAAGAATTTTTTAGCTTTATTTAGCAAAGAGCCAATAAACTTAATTTATTACCAACAATTATAATAAATAAACCAAAGATTTTTAGCTTATTGAGGATCTATAAAAAAGATTTAAGTAATACTTCTTATCTTTATTATTTCTTATTAATTTGTCTAGTATATGTTATTGCAATACAGTTGAGAGTTTTATCATTTTCTTTCATAATTTTAAGTTTATAAAATATAACAATACAAATGTCATTTTGAGTTGGTTCTTTATTAATATGGTAACTTTTTAAAATTTAATTAAATATTGGTATTGTATTTGTTGGGAAAGTTGAATTAATTTGAACTTATCAAATTATCAGCTCTTTGCATATAATAGTATGTTAAATTATTTTTGATTATGAACCTTCAATGCCATGTGGCACTTGGAAAGTATCGATCTAAATTTTTTTGCAATATTATTTCACCCACAGTGTTCTTTCGAACGAAATTAGGTGGTAACACTACATATGCATCTGAGATTTTTGAATAACTACACGTAATGGTGGATATGAATATTACTTTATGTACTAATAGTACTTTTTGTTAGCCGAATAAATAAAACTGTGATATAAATAATTCAAAAACTACTGAATAATTACTTATAAAAAATAATGGAATGAAATCTCTCATTCGATTCTTGTCTTAATGATTCTTTGGTTCTTTGTATATCATCCTTGAAAAGAGATTATATATTTAGAAAATGATAATAATGGTGAGTCTTAATTTGTAGTGTCTGATCCAACGGTCAAGAATTGTATAAACATGTATTATGCAATACATTGTCCAATGCATGATCGTTAGATCATACATTATACAATAATTACATTATAGAGGATTCTCATTCGGATCTAGTTTGCTTCTTTCCCTCCTAGATTCCTTTAGCCAGTAAGGCTTTTAGAAAACCACAAATATGAAATTAACATATTCTTTGGTTCTTAAAATTGCTGGGAATTTGATGCATAGTTTTTCATAACACATGTATTAAGGGCAGTTATGTCATTAGAAAATTTGAATTAGATGATCCACCTATGCTATATAACAAGCAAACATTTAGATTTTTTGTGGTAATTAACTTGATATTTTATATGAATAATTTTTTAATAATCATTATAATATGAAAAAGATGTGGATAGTAGCCCATTAACGGACACAGAGCAACCCATTAGTGTGTACAAAGTATATAACTTTGAGGCTTCTATCTCTCTCTAGAGCCTCTACTCCTCCATCCACACCGCCATGGAATCCTTCAGAGGAATTAAGGCTGGCTCTAATACTATTTATAAAAACTCAAGTGGACCTTTGACCTAATAACTTGAATAAAAATCCTAACAACGTGGCTCAAAAGTTTAAGTTCAAGTTATTAATAATAGCATACAAGTTTTTTTAATATACCAGATTCATTTTTAGCTCCCACCGCTTTGGGATGAAGTATCATAGAAAAACATGAAATGTAGGTAAACGGTTTTTCTTTTTTCTTTTTTTTTTCTATTTTGTTTAAAAGTTAATAGAATGAAAAGTTATGCAACAAATAAAAATAAATTTGATTTTGAGCAATTTTAAAACTCAAAAAAGTAAGAGACCTTTAAATT